>SNQJ01S0159301.1:0-21878 GCA_010110895.2 Picea sitchensis | reverse complement strand
ATGTGTCTTATTTGTTGTGGGTGTGTGTAAGACTAATCTTCGATATGTTGGGAGAGAGGAATAGTGCCTAGGCTCTAACTAAAAGTGGGGTATTCTTTACGCGGCTTAGCAAACATGGGTTGGGGTATTCTTTAAGCGGCTTAGCAAGCATGGACATGGATAATGTGAATTTGTATTTGGACTAGGGTGGACATTTTAGTGAAAGAGTAGGCTTGAGGGATAAAGGGGGCTTTGACAAGCACTCATAGACCCTCCTAGAAGTTAGTGGTTACACTGACATATATACAGTGCTCTTACGCGAGCCACTGTAGAGTTGTATCTGACAAACATATGAATTGCACAACTCTACAAACATATGAATTGTTTAGTAATGCATAAGTTGGTACAGTAAAGCAAGTAACAAATCCAGGTGCAAATATGTGATCGAGCTTAATATTCTTACCTCAGCAATCGAGATGAAAACTCAGAACTGGTTGGAAGCCTACGGGGTGGTTACATCGACATGTACTTCATGTTTGGAAGCTTGCGGGGAAATTATGTCAACATGTACTTCATGCATGAAATCGACTCGAGATTTCCTTTAAATGACCTGATAATGGCCTAACTTGATATCTTTCCATGCCATCCGAGCTAGGCTATGAAAGGAAAGCAACAATGGATTAGAGGAAAATGGGCTCACCTTATGAAAATGGGCTCAAAGGTGAGAGGAAGAAAAACTTCATCAATGGCTGGAAAATGCAATATCCTTAGATGCATGGAGATCGCCACGTTACAAGGTATCGACTACACCTACCCTTGACTCCAGCGTCCCTTGACTGTCATGCACAATGTCAGGGAACAAGCACTGTCCCTACTCGCTAATCATAAAATTTGTAGTTTTTTATTTATAAATTGATTTTTAACTCTGACAAATAGATTTTGAAAAATTGAACACAACAAGGGATTAATGTCATATCAAGATGGTTTTAGCCAATGAATAATTTGTTATAAGAGATTAGAAAAATAGATAAATATATTGTTTTTATAAAAAAAATCAAATAAAAAATATATAAAAAACAACTTAGGGTATAATTGACAAATTTAATAGGATTTTAATCTTACTGGTTGCTATAGTACCTGCTTCTCTCTCTCTCTCTTCTTTTCCAGTTGCAACTCCAAACTTGCGCTTTGTTGATCAAGTGTGTGTGTGTACAAATAAGGCACTAGCCTTTCTTATTTATACAATCTGGCAGGCGCTTAAACTGGGGTGTCGTTTCATTGGTTGGGCCGACTTCTCATTCTGGGTGGTTATAACCACTTTAATATATTTTGGCTAGGTTGCTTCTCATTCTGGGTGGTTATAACCACTTTAATATATTCTAGGGCCAACTTTTTATTTAGCCTATTACAATTAGGGTTTGACCAATCTGCAAAAGGGGATTTGGTCATTTACAATACCCGACATGATCAATCCACAAAAGGAGATTGATCTAATGAATAATACATAAATAATAATTAGAATACTCTTTGCAATTACAATATTTCAACACAATGTATGGTTGTGTTTCCCACGGTTTGGATGGTAGCATTGGGGCAATGTCTATATAATTAAGGACATTTTTTACTGCATCATAGACAATCAATTGTATCATCACTTTTGAAAGCAGAAGCAGAAGCATGAGAGTTGCATTTGGAACATACCGGCTCGAAGGGGGTCGATTATGCATTCACTGCAACCAAAACACCCTCAACCTGGGAACATCATCATAGTAGTTAATATATTGAGCAATATAATATACAATTGCACAACAACAACTAAAAAAAAAAACCTGGAGAAAATTGGTGAATGAAATTTGTATGAGCAAAGTAAGGATGAAATTGTAGATGTATACGCACAACAGTTGTAGAGCTAGTTAGTTTCTTGAGATCCTGTACTATTTCTATTTGAAATTATGTTAGAAATGTTGCTTGGGTTGTGGGAAAGATCATTTCTTTAACATCACTTTTATTTGATATATTTTTGAAGAGCATAAGTGGAAATTGCCCTTTATGCAATTGTTGTTCCATTGAGGAAAACAAATTTGAATCGGTGTCGAACAATTGCAGCTACAACATGCAACAGTGCAATATTTGTGTAACATAACCGAGATACATGGACATGTGAAAGTAAAGGAAAAAACTAGCTATGGAGAACGGTAGCATTTCCTTGTCATTGTCTAACTCTCCATGTTTTATATGGAGAATGTGTTGTGAGGCAAGTTTTCTCGCGAGTGTGACAATTCCACCAATGATTCTAATTGGGTAAATTTCGTTGTTATGTGCAAGTTGGTTGATAGTTGTGTATGGGACGAAACGATATTTTGAACAAACAACAGGAATTTTTTCCACAATACTTGTTTCATTGAGTGATATAATCTGATCACAATCACCACAGTCATATATTGTTTTGGAAAATATATTAAAATTTGTAATGGATATCCCATTACCTCGCAATATATTTTTTGCATGTTTATGGACAAGTTGTGTGAGAATAGTGAGTGTGATTATCATTAGGGCCTCCTTGTCTTTCATTTCAACATGCATAATGGATCTAGTTTTGTTTTCCTTGTCGAAGTAGGTGCTATAGATGAACATTATGTCCCCGAATAACACTTTTCCAGTTCGACGACTATTCAAGCCCTCTATTGATAGTATTTTGGGTGTTACAATTTTAGATCTGGTGACATTTTTTGAACAAGAAAAGTAATGTAAATGGTAGTGTGCATTATTTTTGTGTTTTCTTTTTTCATGGCATAAATGTACAAGTACATGCACTACTTGGATGAACAATGGAGCCAGAGATTTGCAACCAGACATCTTAGTCTACGAAACTTGCGCTATGTTCAGTGTCTCACTTGCGCTTGTTGATACTTCTTGTGAACTACAAAGTATGTGTTGCAGATGACATCAACATATTCACCATGGCATGGATGAATAAATAGCTGAAGGTATTTGTTTTGTAAACATATGAAGAACAAAATTTATGCATCTTTACCTTTGGCCTTGTCGGTTTGTTGATGTCTGCGATGATTGACTTCTCATGGCCATGTTACTAGTGCAACGTTTTTTTATCCAAGCATGTGTAGATGAACATCAGAAGGAATAAACAAGCATATGCATTGTATATTGTCCACAATTGTTCTTAATGTCACATACAGGATAAAAGGAGATGGAATACGAAATAGGGTGTCAAGGGATACTTAGGAAACATGAGGACCTGATAGTCAAATTGTATGGCTCATATTTTTTGACTAAAAAAATGTGTAACAGTAAATAGGGCGTGATGGGGGAGTACGATAGCCAATATGTATATCACAGAACTTCTATATCCAGAGGTGCAATCTTGAACCCACCAATTGAGGAACCCACAATCGACAAACTGGGTAAGTATGGAATAAGGTAGAAGCATGACCATAAATGTGAACCCGTGAGTCCGCCAACCCACGAACCTAGGAATTTTTAGAAAGACGACTGAGCAAAGAAACCAGAAAGCAAAAGTACACGAAAAATTTAAGTATAGAAGAGGGAGAAAAAAGGGATAATAAAAAATGGAAAAATTAGAAATGGGGAAGGCAATGTTTGGAAGCGGGAAGTCTCAACAAATGCCCATTGTTGCCAAATCATTGTTTTCTAGTCCAATATTATATGCCCCCGCCCATTTTGTATGTTTGATTTACTAGCACAGTTGGTATACCTTTTCAAATATTGTACCACAAACCCTTATGTTGTGGCATATAAGAATTCATCTTCTTGTCCAGCCCATCTATTTCTTTCAATGTAGAATTGTCAAACATACAGTGGACATGAAGGCAAGTTAGTATGCATAAAGACATGTAAAAGAAAGAAATACAATTCTACTTATTTCAATGTAGCAGCAAATAGAATACAATTCACATGAGAATAAGTTACTATGCATAAAGATACGTAGTATATACATACAGTAAAAAAAGGTGCAAAGTAGTAGATAAATACACATGAGAATAAGTTACTATGCAGAAAGATATGTAGTATAGACATACAGTAAAAGAAGGTGAAAAGCAGCAGAACAAGTAGAACAAATACACAGACAATAAATGAAATACTAAACACTAGAATATGAAATAATATTACAGGTATGCACCTCTGTAACTCCTCTTGTACATTCGCGCCAAAGAGTTTATCGTCCTGTAATGAACCCCAAAATTACCAAAATAAAAATAAAAAATTGTTAGGGACATTAACTCACTTTCTTTATGAACAACATATTAAAAGGACATAAGAACAACTTAGAAGTGTAGATGTTGCCTCTATTCAAACTCTCGCAGGGTCAAGTTTCCTACCTTGTTTATAATCTTAAAGCCACTCATGTTACATAGTAGTCATATGTATATCTAGGGATGTCCTTACCAATCCTAGCCTCTCGAATTCTTGACATCTCTATCATCAGTGGGGAGTATTACCAGTACTCCAAAATATATATCTTCTAATTATTAAATCCCTTTATATATGTTTAAAATCTTCAAATTATTGAATCCCTTTATATATGTTTTTACATATATTTATATGTGTCATGATTTATGACATTAAGGCCTTCCATAGCTTATAGTTCTAGGATACAAATGTTTCAATTGGGTATCTCCCTGAAGCCCTTATTGAATCGTGTTCTTCCTGATCGTATTAATGTGGCTAAAATATGCTAGGTCACATGGAATACAGGGTCCCAGCATGAATATAATTTCGCTACACAAGGAATTTTCTTATTATGGATGTGACTTTAGGAATTTTAGTCTTAGTTTGGCCCAAAAGAAAGATCGGACGAGTTTAGCTCATGTTCCATTTTAACATTAAAGGAGTTGGTTGTATATCATTGGAGTTCAAGGGTAACAACCCTCCTTTGCGAGTTGTAAAACGGAATCCGACCCAACATTTCCCTAACTGAGACGAGAACTTTCCCTTGCTAGTTACGAATGAAAATTTATGAGTCACCGCCCTCCTTTGCATTAACTCAGCGCGAGAAACTGGAGTGTGATTGTCAGGGTCGCATTGAATCCTCTTTCTAGTCACTTAATGGTATTATGCATAGGGTCCCTTCCGAGGTCTTTCATCTATCCCTCGTGTCCATTGTAGAGTAGGCCACCTCCCAAGCATCACATGGCAAGGTATGATTCATACACTGTTTCCTCCCTTTGTTTCCGGAAGGGTCTAATTAGGTTTTGTTCCCTCCTTTCGGCTTTGTCACTCTATGTAACTTCTCCAAAGATGATTGTGCATAGTCATTCTAGTGTATACATTGTGGAGAAAGTTCTTCCTGGAGAAGAACAAGAATGGATCGCTAAAGTGATAATTGAACATCATCCTCAAACCGTGTAAGGATACTTTTCCTTTGTTTGTTCTAAAACCTTTCTGAGAATTCTCGATGTTCTTCCCTTCTTGTTTCCGACTTCAATGATATTTCACAGGCATTTAATCAAGGTTAACGTATATGTATTTTACTCGTAGGGTTTTTCGTTATTCCTCTACTCTCTTTTATGAGTTTCCCCTTATTTTTTTATGCGTTGTTACCTGGTGTTGGTCTCTGTGACACTGCACGGGAATTCTAGTCCGGAAAGTTGGCTTGGTAGGGTAAAACCCACACTATGTGTTGCATGTTATGCTCTGTTCAGGTGGAAGCAATTCCTTTTTTATAATATCTTATAATGTTCTTGCCTCTGTTGGGTATTATTATTATTATAATTTTTTGCTTGGGAGTTCCACCATTATGTCGGTTCTATCAGTCCACTAGTTGACTCTTACGACTGTAATTTGTTTTTAAATATTACTGTATTTTCATTCGATGTATATATATCCATATAAATATGAAGTGGGGATTATGTTCATTGAACAAATTCGTTAAGGAGCACCCTGGAGCATGCAATTATATGAGTCTATAATTAGATTTGGGAGTTAACGTCTTTCATTCTGAAATATCGTTGTGTGTGTGTGGAAAATTTCATTTGAAGCACGATATTCGACATAACTATTAACTTTGTAATTAATTTTGAGCAATTCATTATCTTCGACACGGGTAGTCATCCCATGTTTAGACATGGATGAACGTATTAATCATATGGAATTTAATTCTTTGTTTATAGTTTGAGAAATGCATTCTATGTGGCGTGAAATATTTAACTTGATACTCTGACTTGATTCATGCATTCGGCCTATGCATACCATGCAAACCCTTGCAGTTTGGTTTTGAAATGTTATTGTTGTTTATTCATTTAATTTCCTGAAAGGTTTGATTTAAACAAATTGGTAACCAATATAATGATGAGACCCTGTTGTTGCGAGGGTACCCATCAGGAAGTTCCTAGTCCACCTTCCCCTTCGACCTGGGGTGTCCGCTCAACCAAAACGCGAAAAGGATAAGGACATCAGGGTTCCCAAGTCACAATTTAAGTGAAACTCTGTAACAAATTTATTTTCTTAAATCATCTATTGTAGGTTATACTCGTTTAACTTCTATGGGTTAATTACTAATGATGAATTTATGTTTCCTTGCAGGGACTTCGACCCTTCAACATTTCAGATTCAGGACCATGCCCGGCATAGAAAAGGTATTCGGGTTTCATTCTACCTCTCTTAAAAGAGTGCTCTAGGTTTCTAAGGAAAGATACGATTCTATTCTAGAACGTTATCATCTTGTGCGAGATAGTTCAGGTTCAAAAAGATGGTCAATTATTTATCTTTGTGTAATCAATTTAAAGGAAGGACATAAGGATTAAAACCTTGTTGTTGGGTAATAGTAATGAACATGATGCAATGAACAGGACTGTAACATTGCCCAATGTCGTATAGTTGACTTAGATGGAAGTTTTATCAGTCAATTCTTTGTTTTTGGTATGATATTTATATTTACATAGAATTTTGGAATGGGTAGAAATGTGTACCCATGGAGAGTAATTATGTTCTGTACCCCAATCTTGGTCTACTTTGAACATTATTTCGAATGATTCCTTGCTTTAATTATATAGCGACGTCATTTCGACTATTACTGAAGTAGGTCTATGCATATGAGATTTTATAGTTCTGGAATGTATATTTTTCACTTCATTTGGTTTTTCTACTGTATTATTTATTTCAGAACATCTTTAGTGAATGACAGAATTGTTCGTTTCCTTTGTATTAATGGCATCTGGTGGAAATACACACAATAGGTATTTAAAAGATTTTGACAGCTTGGTATAGTCAACTATATATATATATATATATATATATATATATATACACACACACACACTTGTATCCATAATTACTTTATGTTGTATGTAATAAATTCCAATTTGGAATGACATTTATAAAGTCTGGTCATCATAGTTATTTATCATGTCCTACGTAATTAGCCTATAGCAATATATGTATGTAAAATTCTCAGTTTTCAAGTTTTACTTCCAGAAATTCCTTACTTAAAAACCATAAGAATTATACTGTATTTTACTTCTTTTCAAGAGTCTTAAATCAGTGGGACAATTCATCTATAATCAAAAGGATGACCTATAGAGATATGTTTGTACATATATATGTATATTAAATCTCAGATTTACTTTCAATTTTTCCTTTAGCATTTGCGTAGTCTACAGTTCAAATGCAAACTGAATATCTAGATGTGTATGTATCGCATCTCTGGTAGGGATTTCTAGTGCAGTATTTGAAATAATAGTCTATTTAACACAGATGTACCTCCCAATATACTTCCATAAATAAATTTCATACTAGTCAAGTTACATAGAAAGTTTTGTTCAACGTCTACAATTACACAGTAAGGGTTATCCTATATTCATCTCATTCTATCCAAATTTAACAAAACAAAACAATTCATCTAGATTTAAATAGATGCATTCTAGAAGTCAATAACTCAATAATAGTTAACCAGAGAGGGAGTAGATAGACATATCTAAACAATTTCAAAACAACAAATGGAACAACTAAGTTCCTCCCAACCTTAGAACAGAACAGCCAATTTACTTGTCCCGTTCACCCCCTATCCTGACCATGAATCCATGAGGGAGAACTCAGAACTCCTCCTCAATAATAGTCCTTCAGTTTCAGCAACTTCTCCTTGCCTCACACTCATAAAGTAGTGTTCATAAAAGAAAGAGATAATTCTTTTTCCCCAGCATACTAGGCAACGTCCTGCCTCTTCTCATATGTTATATATATAAAAAAAAAATTGTGCCTAGGTATTTTCCCCTTGGGAATTGTCGTAGCTTTCCAAATCCATGATTTTCAGGGGCTTCCAATGGCCAAATTCTTGATTTTCCACTTGTAACATTCAGCCCCGAGGTAGTTCCAACATGTTCCCCACTCATGGATTCATGGTCAACTGATTTTAACCTGGTTGTTCCATTTGTCCATCAACAATAAATATAAAAATATTTGTTTCCTATAAGTGTCATAGTCAACAAGTTAGTTGGGTCAAATCAGATCTTTTCCCAATAGTCATAATCATTATTTACATTTAACTAAATTCGAAATTCGAAATTTCCATAAATGGAAATAATTTTCCAATTTCGAATTTACCAAAAACAGAAATAAATTCCTAAGCATTTTCAGACTTAAATTTTTTTTTGGGGGTGGGGATGTTACATCCTTTCCCCCTTCAATAAAACATTGTCCTTAGTGTTCATCCTTTTCTCGGAACAGGATTGGATGAGATTTCTGCAAATCTCCCTCCAACTCCCAAGTGGCCTCCTCAGGACTAAAGTGCTTCCATTGCACTTTTACCTGGGTAACGTCTCTGTTCCATAGTGTTATTTCCCTCCTGTCCAGAATGCATTGAGGTTCTGCTTGGAACTTGCCTTCTGGTTCCACCTGCACCAAGTTCCAATCGATCATATGAGTAGGATCATTAACATAATTCTTTAACAAAGAAACATGAAATACATTATGAATTTCTAGATTGGCAGGAAGTGCAAGTTGGTGTGCTACGGGTCCAATTCAAGCCAAGATCTCGAAAGACCCACAAAATTTGGGTGCCAACTTGGCACAATTCCCTATTTTTAGTGAACTTTTTCAGTCTTTGACTTTTAAATAGATGTGGTCTCCCACTCGAAATTATAGGTGTCTTATTTTTAGGTCCGCGTAACTTTACTGTCTGTCCTGGGCCTCTTTTAAATTCTGTTGTACTTTTCTTACCATACTATCCATTTCCTAGAGAATATTTGGTCCCACCATGAGTTTGTCAACTAGGTTATCCCAACTAATCGGAGTGGTACACTTTTTTTCGTACAGTACTTCGAAGGGGCTCATTTTAGTCAACGTTTGGTAACCATTGTTGTACGCAAATTCCACCAAGTGTAGGTAGTCTTCCCACTTGCTTGGTTTTGTCCTTACATACATACATAGCATATCTTCCACGATTTGGTTTATCTGTTCGGTCTACCCATTCGTTTGTGGATGGTAACTTGTGTTGAAATTCAAGTTATTATTTAACCCTACAAACAATTCTTTCCAAAAAGCAGATGTAAATTTTACGTCTCTATCTGAAATCACTATTTTAGGAATACCATGCAGACTAAAAATTTATTTCATGAATATTAAAACAATGTTAATAGATTTAAAAGTAGACTTTAAAGGAATAAAGTGTGCAGACATACTAAGCTTATAGATTACCACCATAATTGAATCATTTTGTTTTTGAGTTCTAGGCAAACCTGTAATAAAGTCCAGTGATATAGTCTCCCATTTCCATTTTGGCACAGGTAAGGGCTGTAACAGACCAGCTGGATGTTGGTGTTTGACTTTCACTTGCTAACAATCTTGACACTTAGCTAAGTATTATTTTGTTTTGCCTTTCATATTAGGCCAATAAAATAACTTCCTTAGTGTTGTTACTGGTTTTTGGTACCCGGAATGACCAGAATATGGTTTCTTATGTACTTCGTCCAAAACCGTTAACTTTACTTCCATCAAATCTGGTATGTATATTCTGTTTTAAAATCGTAGTAGACCATTTCTATCCAAACTCATATATGTTTGTCTGAACTTTCTTTATTATTCCTTAGTTCTACCACTGTTTTAGTGTAATTCTCATCGTTATTACCTGCAGCCTTTATCCTCTGCTCAAGATCACTTTCTGCCCTGCTAATGTTTATTTCAAACAGCCCATGAACTCTTCTACTTAAGGCATCAGCCACCTTGTTTTCCTTACCCTTGATATGTCTTACCTCAAAATAAAATTCTCTCAAGAAGGCCATCCATATTGCTTGCCTTGCATTAAGGTCTGGTTGACTAAACAAAAATTTCACACCCCTATTATCCATCAATAACAAAAATTTCATGCTCATTATGTAGTGCCGCCACATCTTTAAGGTGTGTATTACAGCTGCCAACTCTAAGTCATGAGTGACATAGTTTCATTCATGCTCCTTTAGTTTTTGGGACTCATAACAAATAACATGCCCTTCTTGAGTTAGACCTAGTCCTTCTTTACTCGTATCCACACAGACTGCGAATTCTTTTTCTGGATCTGCTACTTTTAAAATGGGTACGGTTTTTAACAATTCCTTTAACTTATTAAAATTGTCTTGACATTTATGTGACCAGTGAAACTTGGTTCCCTTATTTTGTAAGGATGTGATAGGGTATGCAATCTTGGAAAATCTCTCTATAAATCTACGGTAATATCCGGTGATTCCCATGAATGACCGGATGTGATCCGGATTTATTTTCGGCACGAAATGAGAGCAGAGATATAATAAATAAATGCATAGAGATATGATAGATATTCAATAATATAACAAAAATGTATCAGAGATGCAACCATAAACACAGATATACAGTAATACATGATTTCTATTAATGAAAGAAATGTACAGAGACTGTAAAAATACAGAGTGAAAGACTCACTAGAATTGTGGCAGCTTATCTCTAAGAAGAGATGTGACGGCTACTCGCATTTGCAAGAAGATGATTAAAACGAGGCTCTAAAGGTCTTTTTACAATAAGAAGGAATGTCAAAATCCCTAGACATCCAAACACCTAACTCTAGGATATGAAGCGCCAAAAGTCATGTGGGCCCCGTTTGGGTAAGTTAGTACATCAACTTCTCGGGGTTGTAACTTTTGCATACGATCTTTGTTTTAGGTGTATGATAGCCCGTTGGAAAGGTATCATCAAGGATATTAATTTTAGGTGAAATATGAAAGGAAAATCCATATTTAAAACATGTTTTCCCAAAAAAAACATCATTTAGGGCCTCAAAACGGCTCCGGAAGTGAAAACTGATAAAAATAGTAAATTACCAAAATTGCCAGAAAATTGTTTTGAGCCAATTGGAAAAGGTGGGTGGCCACCAATATCCACCTAGATAAATCCTCTCTCCTTAGGAATCAATGGTATCCATTGCGTTGAGTGCCCGGGGGAGAGGAAAAAATGTTTGCTAAATCTGAATCTTGGTGAGTTACTTGCCTTGCTGGAGACGTCGCGTTGCTCAGTTTGTGGAAGTTTTTCACGAACCTGTTGAGGCTGAGGCTGTTCAAAAAGTCGAGCTACATGATAGGACAATGTGCATAAGGAATATTTGTTCTTTGTTGCAACCTTATCGAACTGCTTCTATTGGATAGAAGGTGCCTGGGGCGAGGCTATAGTGGTTGCAGTGTCCTTATGTTTCCCTTTTGAACAAATTGAGAAGAAGATGAATTTTGCAGTATGAGATACTACCTTGCGACACTTTTTAGGTGGAGAAATAGTTGGAACTACCTCTGGTATTCTGTAGAGATGACCCCCCAAAGTAACAATGACACTACGGGGTCAAGACTCATAAACAACATGTCATATCCACATATATGGTTGGCCCAAGAGAACATCACAGACATCCAATGGGGCAACATCACATAATACCTCATCCTTGAAGGGTTGGATGTCATATGAAAATCGGCATAGTTGGTTGACACGAAGATCTCTTCCTTGGCAAAGCCACCCAATGTTCTATGGATGTGGGTATGGTGTTGTCGACAATCCAAACTATTTGATGAATTTTGCTGAGATGAGGTTCTTGTGGCTTCCGCTATCAATGATAAAATGTAGCGGGATCCCCTTCATTCACATCTATGAATGAAAAAGGTGTTCCCCCTCTTCAGGATCTATTGGTTCTTCTAGTTGAATTGTTGTGGTCGCGACAATAGCAGTGGGGCCTGCGTCAATGATATTTCCTTTACCAGTATTTTCATAATCAGATTATGAATCAGGGTTCGTCTCCTTGTATTTGATCTCAGCCACCAGTGAATGTTTTTAGCGACATTCATCGGTGTTGTGCCAGGGACTTTTGTGGAAATCGCACCATTTTTCGGTGTCCTTCTTTGTCTTCCCGTGACTCTTCTTTTCCTGTGGCTTGGACTGGTTTTCGAGAGAGTATTTTTTAGGGGTGTCTTTAGCATACTTTGGTTGTTGCGTATTTGTAGACCTGAACTCCCGTTTGTTCTGGTGCTTAAATTTTTGCTCTATTTTAACAGCATATCTATAAGCAACACTGAGTGATGAGATGTCCATAAAATCCATTTCAGTTTGGATGTATCTGTGTAGAGCCCCACGGTATTTCAGAACCAAATTTCATTCAGAGTCTTTGATACCCATCTTGGTGCATAAGGTATTGAAGGTATTAGTGAACTCTAGAACTGATTGGCCCCTCTCTTATCGTAGTGTGGTCCATCTCATGTACTGGTCCTCATAGTTGTCAACAGGGTAATATTGTTCCTTCACCGCATCCACAAAAAAATCCCAAGTGGGCTCGGCCCCATATATTCCAGACTCCTCTGTGAAACTCTTCTCCCAGTAAGTTTCCCACCAATGTTTGACATGGGGGAGAGCCTTAAGGAGCGTGAAGATTATATTTTCTCTATCGGAAAAATTGTGAACAGAGAAATAACCTTCTAAAAGATTTAACCATTTATCTAGGGCATTCGCATCTATCTGACCTTCAAATATAGGAATATCAAAATTGACCTGTACCTTAAAAGGCGAGGTTCTTCCAAAGTGGTTGCTTGATGAATATGTGTCTGATGCTATCGGGAGTCGTTGAAGGATGTGGGAAAAATTCTCCATCATTTCATCCCTCTGTCGCGTGAGAGCTTGCTCAAGCAACAAACTTATAGGATCATCTGCTCCATCGTTTTTATTTTCTTCCGCCATGGAGGGTTTCTTGGGCATGTGAGAGCGATTTTATTTAAGAGAGACAAGCTCGAGACCCAACTTGCTATACTCGGACCTCGTCGAGGACATGGACTGAAAAACGATCAAGAACAGCCTGCTCTGATACCACTGATCCAGATTTATTTTCAACATGAAATGAGAGTGGAGATATAATAAATAAATGCACAGAGATATCACATATATTCAATAATATAACAGAAATGTATCAGATATGCAACCATAAATACAGAGTGAAATACTCGTTAGAATGGTGGCAACTTATCTCTGAGAAGAGATGTGACAGTTACTCGCGTTCGCAAGAATATGATTACAATGAGTATCTTAAGGCCTTTTTACAATAAGAAGGAATGTCAAAATCTCTATACATCCAAAAACCTAACCCTAGGAGATGAAGCGCCAAAAGTCATGTGGGCCTCGTTTGGGTAAGTTAGTACATCAACTTCCTCGGGTCGTAACTTTTCCATACGATCTTCGTTTTAGGCGTATGACAGCCCGTTGGAAAGGTGTCATCGAGGAGATTAATTTTAGATGCAATATAAAAGGAAATTATATATTTCAAACATTTTTTCCCAAACAAACATCGTTTAGGGCCTCAAAACGGCTCCGGAAGTGAAAAATGCTAAAAATAGTAAATTACCAAAATTGCCAGAAAATTGTTTTGAGCCAGTTGGAAAAGGTGGGTGGCCACCGATATCCACCTGGATCATGATATCCACTATATCCTTAGTAATTGGCCATTCCATGATGGCTCTTATTTTCTCAGGATCGATTGCAATACCTTCCTCAGATATTACATGTCCTAGGTACTGTATTTTCTTCTGATAAAAGTCTCACTTATCAAATTTGGCATACAGTTTGTGTTTTCTTAAAGTTTGCAGAACTATCCTTAGGTTCTCTTTGTATTCTTCTTTTGTTTTAGAATACACTAGGATATCGTCAATAAATACCAAAACAAACTTGTCCAAGTACCAATTGAAAATATTGTTCATTAAACACATAAATGAGGTTGGCGCGTTAGTGAGTCCAAATGGTATAAACCAAATTCATAATGTCCATATCTCATTATGAATGTTGTTTTACTTATGACCTCATCTTTTATTCTAACCTGGTGATAACCAGATCTTAAATCCAATTTAGAAAAATCTTTGCCCCACCTACTTGATCGAATAGATCATTGATCCTAGGTAAGGGGTACTTGTTTTTAATAGTCATTTTGTTTAATTTTCTGTAATCGATGCATAATCTCAGGGTTCCATATTTATTTTTAACAGAAAGGACTGGTGCTCCCTATGGTGAAACACTCGGTCTGATATATTCTCTGTCTAATCATTCTTGTAGTTGAATTTTTAATTCTGTTAATTCTGGTAAACTCATTTGGTAGGGTGATTTAGATATAGGGGTTGAACCAAGTAGTAGGTCGATAGAAAATTCTATCTATCTCCTTGGGGGTAATTCGGGTATTTCATCAACAAACACATCTTTGAAATCATGCAAGACAACAAAATCCTCCAAGTTAGGTTTGTTTTCTTTTTCCAACATATTTTTTACTTGGATGGCATAAATCTGACAACCCTTTCTCATGCATTTCTTAAATTGCATTGTTGAAATCTGTCTAACTGAGATTGAATTTTGTATACCTTGAATTGTCCTAACAATGTCATTTTCGTCTTTATACCTGAGTGATTTTTCATAACAATCTAACACTGCGTTATGCCTTTCTAACCAACCCATTCCGATTATTATGTCATAAGATCCTAATGGTAGAATGTTCATATTTGTCTTTGTGTTTTGACCACCTAAACTGAACTCACAATCATAAATAAAATCGACTACTTTTCTTTTTGTTCTTGTTGCTAGTTGTACTAGCCAAGATTTTGCATGTCTTGTTTTCTTAAGTTTATTTGAATCCACTACACTAGGAGTGATGTAACTCAATGTAGCTCCTCGATCAATTAAAACATAAATATGAGTATTGTTAATTTTACCTTCAATTTCCACTACAGTGGATTGGTGTTCACCTTGTCATCCATCCACGACTGCATTGATATGATGTAAGCTTCTGCCGACATCTCTGCACAATGTAGAGACTTGACTACTACTTGTTGAACTTGCACTTCTGCTACTGGACCCACGTCCTAAAAAAATCTTCTACCACTAATAACTTGTTGGTTAACCTATTTTTCTTCTTCAGTTTTGTTAGTCGCACATGGGGTTGTGGGTTCCACACTAATTCAGATATGGAATGGAGATCATTTTTTTGTGTTGAACCCATGACCTATGGTTTTCCTCTCATATGTGGTGCGCAATATATTCTCAATACTCCCCGTGGCATGAATATCCTCTACCTCTTCCTCATCACTATCCAGGCCCTCTCTCTCCACTATATCCCTCTTCTTATTATTCATCCTATATTGGTAGGGTCATCCATTGTGCATCACACCTACACTTCTTATGGTTTCCCTGGTTTGTTCATCATCCATAATGGCAGGGTCCATTGCTTCCTTATTTTGGCTACTCTCCATATCCTTCTCCATTTCTCAGATCTTCCTTAGTTCTTCCCCCAACCCCCCCATGCACGTAGAGTGATCTATCTGTCTGATTCCATGGTCATCATGCCTTTATCATGTAGTAATATCTTGATCGACATGTAGAGTGACCTGATGTACCTCCCTATCGGTCCCATAAAGAAATCCCACTCTGCAGCAGTGTATGAATTTGTTGTATCTACTGCAAACTCGGTGATAAACCCCACAATAACGCTATCTAACCAAAAATCTATTGCACGTGTGAATTTATTATTAACTATTTCCAACTGCGAGATATTTTCAGTAGCCCACACTACTGGACTAATTCGGTTAGTCAGATGGGTATCCTTCAACCTTAACAACCACTCATGTAATAACTATGGAAAGAAACAAAAATATTCTTAATGAAAATCGGTAAACACATACCTTTGTAATTACTGGCGCGATGTATACCTGGAACCCTTATTGTCTTTCTACGCAAACTCCAACTACTTTTTCTCTGACCATCTTTCAATATCTTGGTTCGTATGATTCCATGGCCTGAACATCCCTTTCTACCATTGCATATTCTTTACCAAACACCTTCCTGACTCTCCTTATGAGTTTTAACCAGAAACAGAACCATTTGTTTGACTTATGGACTGACCTGGGTTCTACCTTAGTTCTCCAACAAAACCTGTATCACCATCGGCCCTTCTGGTAAACCAAAAGGCTACACTATGCACAGATTGTAGAATGCAGTCTCACCCAAGATGGTTTATGGGGGACTGCAGGATGCAGATGTCTACAGTCATGGAAGGGATTGGGGGATGTTCTTCTTACTTCTTATTTCCACTTCACCATGCATTCTATTATACTATTCATCAGATCCATCCATTCATTCATTCATTCATTTGCATATTTAATCTAATGCACACTCTAAAAAAATCATCCATTCATCCATCTAATACTTCAATGATAACTGCATAACCAATAACACATTAACACAAATTGCACACATGGTTTTACTATGGTTCAGCCCCCTGGGGCTACGTCCACAAAGATCTTTGGCTTCTTTATTCTTATTCATCAAAAGGGTGTTGTTTGCATTACATCATGGTTAGAGTAGTGAGGCGTACTGGGATCACACAAAGTTCCATAGCTTGCGACTTGACCCTCAACTATTTCAACCTCATTTGATCTCTACAGCTCTCAAAACATACTCGAACTCACAAAGACTCCAAAACAGGTTCTCCTCTTTTTTCTAATCTCCCTCATACCCCTTATATATATATTACAAAAATGGTTTCGAAACCCTTACAATTCATCCTAAAAACCTAACCCTAACTAGGATAGGTTTGTCCACATTTGTGCCAGATTTCCACAAATCTTGTCGTGTGCGTCGTTTTTCCTCAAAATGTGGCGTGTTTTTCTTTCTCGCTTGCTACATTGTTCTCCAAACATGCCTTCTCCAATTCACTTTCATAACAACAAATCTTAAGCGTTACCACATGGTCAATGGTTGAATGCTTAAGCTAAAAAATAATTTGAGAAGGAGAGTGTGACACTATTTTATTCTACCCATTTATTTATTTTCCAATAAAGAATGGTGCCAAAGAGTCTACTAACCATATTGATTCTATAATTTCTCACATTATTCATATGAACACCATTCGTGAATGGGTATCACTTTTATAACATGTTAGTCTAAGGTAAACGCATGCCATATGGCATGATCGAGTATATCCTTGAGAAGCATAAGAAAAGGTGTACCTCACCATTTTATCATTTCAATTGCTAAACAATGAGTAAGTGTGCCTTTCCATTGGAAATATTCTTAACCAATGCCTCTGTATCTTCTTTTGAAATCATCTTTGTTTTTTCACTCGAGAAATCCATGTTAGAATCATTTCCTTTAATGTGTTTATCATAGATTGAACATATATATGAATTTATTTCTTCCTCATGCATCTTACCTGGCTAAGAGGACTATGAATGTATTTTTTTTCATAACGTTTTTTTGGATGATGTGTGAAAGTGTCAACTAGATCTTGTTATTTTGTATGAAAGACTATTATTTCCCGCACAAATGTTTTTTGCATACATTGGATCTTCTCATCTAGGCTAGCAATTTATATTTTTTTCGTTTGGATAGGCATTCTTCATCATAAAGGTCATTAGAAGGTCTCTAACTAGGTTTTTATCTTACAAATTTGAAAGTATTTAATTTCACCCATTTGTTAAAATATTTCTCATTTCTTTGAAATAGATACACCATGTGAAATTATTGATTTGTCCCCATTCAAAAAAAATCTATTTTCCCCTGAATTGGTTGATGGGAAAATACCGCCCATGGAGATGCCACATGTACTCTCCACTTGCGGGTTCCTTCCACCCTATTCATACCCCCTTCACCTCACTTAATGGATATTAATTCCACTTCAATGCCGTGTGATTTTTGGCTCACAGTTCCTTGTGGTCATCCTGCTTATGCTCTATTCATGATACACCGACGGTACCTCTCCTTCACCTGGTATGTTAATCTCGTCTAGCTCTTTATTATGGATTCTCTATCTACATTAATTGCAATTACTTGTATCCCCTACAATCATAACGGTGATACCTCCAATTATTTCTCTGTTTTAGTGCTCGTCGCTTTTATCCCTGCTCTCCAACTCATTTGGCTCCGCCACCTTACCTTCCTTTTGTTCTTCCCTCACCTCTTCTTTATTCCCTCTTCTTTGGCTCTCCTTCTACCCTTCTACCTACCCCTTGTCCTTCTTACCCAAACTCTAATGGCCTGTGGTTGAATTCCCCATTGTGCTTGAGGAGGATCCTCCTGAAACCTTCCATGATAATCGAGCACTCGTCTTACAGCTGCGGCAGAAGAATAGGTTGACTCTTATATCACGAATACTCCTCCCCACATCCAATATAAGATAGACCTCATAGAGGTCAATGTTCGAGTTATATGATTCTTTGTCTATGATGACGACATCCTTGAATCAATCAACTCATGGATCCCGAACATAGGGAACACTAGATGTTGGGTTTCTCAATACTTGAAGACAACAGAAGTTTATTGGCACATGAATCTCCTTTTGGGACGTGTTTTGGTGGACTGTAAAGATGAAAAAAATGAAATACTTCTCTAGATCGACAAAATCCAAGCTCAAATTTGGCTCCACAACTACAAAATGAACTTGATGTCTAAGAATATAGTGGGATTGGACCTCTCACATGTCACTCTACCTAATGCACAAGTACCTCCATATGAGGGCCAACCCTCTACTCAATTATAATGCTTTTTAAGTTCCTTATTATGTTGTTTAATTTAGGAAGTCTTGGGATTTTAATCCCACCTCATCTTTATCAACATAGAAAAAATCAGTACAAAGATTTTGTTTTAGATACAAATAATAATATTACTTTCATTTATATCCATACTTTTAAGTTCAAAAGACATTATTTCCATATTATCTGAGACAGTTTGATGCATTGATGCTAGTTTGGTTTCCCTAGTGGCAGGCCAGCAACGAGTTTTTGTATACTCTACCATACTTTTAAGTTCAAAAGACATTATTTGCATATTATCTAAGACAGTTTGATGCATTGCTGTTGGTCTGGTTTCCCTAGTGGCAGGCCAACAACAAGTTTTTGTATACTCTTACGATGGTAATATAAATATTAGGAATAGTTTACCGAAAAAAAGGCATTTATATCTTTATAGTTTAATCTCCATATAGTATTTTTTAAACATTATCTTTTACTCTTCTAAAACAAACAAAAATGGGCATATGAGGGCATTCTAGAAGTTTAATCCCAGTCCCAAAATTACTCATTTAGTAAATTGTTCTCTCTTATGTTGTCGAATAGTCCACTGCACTTACTCCCTAATTTATTTGTCTTGTGTATACTCCTATCCAAATAATATGTGAGGTAACCATTGCAAATCAAAAAGTTACAGAAACTACATAAAGATAGTAAATGTTTAACCATCATTGTAATGCCTCGTGTATCTTATGAAATCTTATACTAATGCTTCCCTCTTAATTCCTTCATATCAATTTCTTTCATTTGCCACATGGAATCTCTACCCTTTATCATATCTACTTGAATACAACATGTCTTAACATTAAAATATCTAAATGAAATTGTATCTCCTACTTGTAAAAAATTAGAAATACCATGTATTGGTACATATAAGGCTCATCCTAAAATAGGACCAACCTTTTAAATATTGGACATTGAAAAGGAAAAAGTAACAATGAAAATAATTTCTTAACCTCTCTTCACTTTAATCCGTATAAACTATCTGTTATTATCAAGTCAGATTACAAATATCTTATTTTCATAACATATACATGAATACTTTGCCTTCCTCTAATATTATCATTGGGATTCCATAAAGAGTGTTTAAAAAATTATGGTACCTTAAGAATTTCCTTACCTTCACACTCCCAAGTTTCAAGATGACTAACGGAACTTCACACTCCCAAGTTTCAAGATGACTAACGGATAAATAGTATTCAAAAGATATTATATTTAGTATCCACCTTGTATAGAGATAAACCACTATTGTTCCAAGTTCCTTGGGTCAGGAATACTCCTTGGGGTCATTATTCCTTACGCTTCCCATTATCTCTTGACGGGGCTATCAATTTTCCTTTTATTGATTATCCCAGTTTTTTTATATATGATTTTACCAACTTCTCTTTCTAACTTGACCTTCACCCATTCCTCAATTCGTTTAATAAATTGGTCCTCGTTAAATCTTCATTGATCCAAAAAAATCCTTATATTGTGAAGGCATCGCTCAAAACTTCATAATCACATCGCATTATGTTTCTGCTTTCCTCCCAACTTGAAACACATTTACTATGTTTGGTGGTTGAATGTACATATTGAGCCTCTGAAACTCATTAGTCTTTTCTACAATATCCTATCATGACCAATAATTGGCAATCATAGAGATTTTTCATTTTCCACTTGTGACATTATGAATAATTCCTTCCATATTTTTGGTCTTAACTTGAAACACATTTACTATGTTTGGTTTTTGAATGTGTATAGTGTGCTTGTAAAATCCATTGGTATTTTCTACAATATCTTATTTTTCTTCTTTCTTGAGACCAATAATTGTTAAGAATAGGGATTTTCGTTTTACTCTTGTGACATTATGAATAATTCCTTCCATATTTTTGTTCGTAACTTTTAATTCCTCTATTTCTTTCCTTTGCTCATTCTTTTTCCTTACCTACTTAATTTAAGTGATGAAGGTTTTAACCTTGTTTAGAAAGTCTAATTTTTATTCATTCAAGAAATATGGGAATTTACATAAATGCATTAACTATTTGTCCCAAAGACAATAAAACCATTTGGTGTCCATTTGGTGTTGCTACCACAAATGTCGCTAAATAACCATTGTTTGTATCCTTGAATGTATTGCAACATAATATTATTTGAATATCTTATAATTAAAAAATGTTAATTATAGATTATACATGAATACTCTATATATTTTAATTCATTTCATATAAAATTAAATTAATATAGATTTTAATGTATTTGGTAGATCGCCCGGATTGGGTATTAGGGAAGAATGGAAGGAATAATGCACTGCCACACTACCCCCACACAACTAGTGGCTTGGTACACTCCCACAACGACGAGGTTTCCACCTCGACGACCTCCCATCGACATGAGTAATACAGTCCTCTCACCCTCTTTAATCCTTTGCATGTGAATTATCACTCTGTGTCCTTCACTCCTCCTCCTTATATTATGATTTCGGAGAATTTAATGGAAGTAATGGTGTCATTTGACACCATTACTTCCCATAGTGTGCTTATATGGATTGCATATTTGAAATTTCCCACCAACAAAATTTGACATTATGCATGGTTTCTCTTCCATTTTTTCCCTGCTCTACGCCTTATTCGCTATCATAGCCATCATCCTAATCATGTTCCTCCCGTCATCTTCGTTGCCCTTGATTTCACTATGCCACATGGAAGGAAATGACAACGTGGTCGCGGTCATCGAGGAGGAGTTGTTGAATGTTTTACCATGTCCATTATTGCTCCTAGTGAGGTCGATGAGGCCCATACCCCGTCACATATTCTAGAGGAGCTTGAACTTTCTGAGGATGATGACCGATTCCTCCACCATTTCATAGACCATGATGAT
>SNQJ01S0159300.1:0-16617 GCA_010110895.2 Picea sitchensis | reverse complement strand
ATATATGATGAACTAATACAGATCTTCAAGTCTATTTTCGGGAAATCTATGCCCTTATTCGTCTCCAAGAATACCTGGAATAGATCTCTCCATGGAGATACCCTCTCTGGAAAGATTACCAAGAACCTGAAAGAAGATTTGGTGACGCAAGTCTTAGCCATCCTGTACAAGGAAGAATGTGCCTCTTAAAATCTCGACATTTCGGCATTTCGGCACCCGGGGTATCTAAGCACGAGTCCTCTCGTACTTGCAATTCCTGAAATGTCGATTCGCAAAATCCTGAAATGGCAACGTAGGGATAAGTATCAATTGACGGATCAGATTCTGTCAGAAGATCTGCAGTCAATCATGACCGTTAGATTGGAGGAAGAAACGAAGGCGTTAAATGCCTCAACCCTTTTCTTTTATCTTTGAGAGTAGCGAATAAATTGGGACCGTAGATCCAAAGGTCCGTGGGAGTACCTGGACCATCCATTTATAAGGACACGTGGCTTCCAGTAAGCATTTCGGCATTTCGACACCCAGGAAATCAAAGGGCAAGAACCTTGGTCATCGCGAGTCACAAAATCCCAATGACCGAAACCCCGAAATAGTTTAGGATTTGGATGAAATAGGATATTTCGTCACTTCGGGGGCCAGAATACCTAAGTGCATATTCCCTTATGCTCGTGAGTCCTAAAATCCCGATGGGTGAAATCTTGAAAGGACAATACGCGTGTATGTTACGATATTTCGGCATTTCGATAATTGGAATACTCAAGGGCATATTCCCTTGTACGCGCAAGACCTGAAACCCTGATCCACAGAAACCCGAAGTGATGGCATGTGGATGAATTAGGACCTTTCGATGGTTCAGTACCCAAGATACCCTTCCTCTTTCTAAATGCATGAATGAGACCCTTTCAGAGGATCTAAGGTATGTTATGACCGTTAAATTGGATGAAGGAACACAGGAGTTAATGCCTCGACTCCTTTTAACCTTTGCAAGTAACGAAGAGATCGGGACCGTCGATCCCAATACCCATGGGAGTGCATGGACCACCCAGTTGTAGAGTACACGTGGCGACCCATAAGCATTTCAGCATGTCAGCACCCGGGAGACCCGAGGGTAAGAACCCATGTCCTCACGACTCCCGAAATCCCGACATATGAAAACCCAAAATGATAACATGCGGAGTAACCTTGATATTTTAGCATTTCGATACCTGAAATACTGAAGGGCGTATTCCCCTTGTACTCACAAGTCCCAAAATCCCGACTTGCGAAATCCTAAAATGCTATCATGTGGGTAAGTTAGGAGTTTTCGGAGTTTTGGCTCCCGGGAAACCCAGGTGTGAGACCCCCTGTCGTCGCATGTCCCAAAATCCCGATGGAGGAAACCCCGAATAGAGAAGCATGTTTAGAGGTAGTGTTTCGAAGTTCAGCTCCTGGAAGATCTCGATGTGAGACCTCCTGTCATAGCATCCCCTGAACTCCTAACTTGCGAAACCCCTAAGTATGAAATTCTGAAAATGAGTATAGGGCCACTAGAATTAATGTTTCGGTGTTTCGGCACTCGGGACATCTAGAGGAAAATGACTTGTCCTCGCATATCATGAAATCCTGATAGGAAAAGTCTCAAAATGGATTAGCACATGTGGTTTTGGCATTTCATCTTTTCGGTGCCCTGGGACTCTCACAGGTCATTTTTCCTCATATTCGCTAGCCGCGAAATTTCGATGGATGAAACCCCGAAATGAACAAAGGAATACCTGCATCGTGATTTCTCGTATAGAGAAAGTCGATGAATACCCTTCGATAAGGTATGTGGCCATAAATTCTGATCATATGAGTGCAGATAAGGGATGGCAGGGTCTGTATCAGGCCCCATAGGGATTCGGGGAACTATGTTCCTTGGAGAAAAGAAGAAAAAGGCCAAAAATTTTGAAATTCCATAGTGGGTGTGTTACAGCATATATGTTTTAAAAAAAAATTAAAGTTGTTTAAAGTTTCATTTGGGGGGAGAAAGGGGCCAAGGGATAAGCCCCCAACCCATGGCTTATGTATTAACCATGTAACCAACACCTAATCCGTGGAAGGGCTAACAAAATGGTGGATGGGTATAACCATATATGATATGGTTATAACAATATATAACCATGCCAAATAAAATGATGGTAATATATGGTTGTCGGTGGGGTTGGAACCCACGACTTTCCATATATAAACCAAAAATTTAACCAATCTGCCTAAAGCGAATGTTTGGTTATGAACCTGTCAAAGTTATATTTAATGATAATCATGGAATATGGAGGTAATTTAAGGGCTCATGCCCTATTTAATGGCACGTTGATCGAGGTTTATACACACATAAAATTATGCATAGATTGTCTTCAAGTGCATTCGCAAGGGTACATAGAATTTGAAATACACCATAAAGTGTGTTGAGAGGTCCCTTAATGGAATTTCAAGAAATTTATACCCATTTTTCATGATTTTTTCGCAAGAAATCCAACTGTGCACTATGTTTTTTCATTTGAGAAACATGTAAAAAGTTCATTGTAAAACACAAGCATTTGATCATTAATAAAGAGGTCTTTATTGGAAGCAGACCCAGAGACATAGCCCAAATTGGGTGAACTCCATTAAAAAAATTGTGTATGTGATTTTCATTATTGTTGTTCTATTGTGCTTAATTATTTTCAAGTCATTTTATCATTAAAGTGTATTTGGTTAGATAAGTACTCCACATGTAATTTGAATATATTCAAGCGAAAATTTTATTTGGTATCAGAGAAGGTTTGACAATTGTTTGCAAGTGAATGCTTACAAGAGCCAAACTCAAACTTGGTAAAGGAAATTTTACAAGTTATAAGTCTGATATTGTAAAACTATTTTGAAGTCATAATATGGCTTCTGAAAAAGGAGAAGAAGAATATCATCCCATGAGCCATGAAGAGATCAGAGCTATGCTTCAACCATTAAAAGAAGCAACAGATGCGTCAGAATGAAGAATTCAAAATCTTGTAAGCGGAGAATCTTCAGTAAAAGGAGAAGGAGGAGGTGAAGGAGGTGGACCTTCAAAGCCCCCTTTTCCATCCTCATCACCATCATCTTCTTCTAAAGTGAGTGAAAATTCTTCTCATCAAAATAATTCCTATAAGAATTCTGATCATAATATGTCATTATTAAAATTGGATGTCAAGTTTGAATTGTCGACCTATGATGGAGAATTGAATGCCGATAAATTGGGCAACCGGATCAAGAAAATAGAGGTATATTGTAGGGTTCAAAATATTATGGATGAGGATTTAAAGATAAAGTTAGATACACTTCAACTAAGTGGCACCACCTTAATATGGTGGGAGAGTAAGATGCAAGTTGATCTTGTCCAAAAGGGTAAAGTAATATCTTCTTGGGATAAGTTTTCTAAGGCCATGAGGAAACTATTCTATCATAGGCACATACGTAAATGGAATTGATCGAATGGAATCATCTAAGACATAGTAAATGTTGATTAATTAGGTTGGTTGTCATTGATGTCAACCCTTGAAGAAAGTCTCGTAACAAATTCCGGTAGCACAAAGGTATGGGTAAGGGACCCAAGTTTGTTTGATGCATAATGATATGAATTTTAATTTATTTGCAAGTAAGACTATTCTATATGGATAGTACAAGTCATTCCATTTCCGGTGATATGTGGAATGTCACATAACTCCTCATGGTTATAAAGTTATGGCCTTGTGAAGTTGGAGAACCCCCATGAGTTATCTAGAAGCCCCTAAAAGGTCAAAGTAGTCAAAGTGGTTGCAAAGAAGAAATTATTTAAATAATAAAGTGATTGCAACAAGAAGTGGTGAGTTTACTTTATGGATAAGTCAAGTGGTTGAGAATTAAATTATTTAAATAATAAAGTTAGTGGAGAACTTACTATTTGTGGAGAGTGGTTAAAGTTAAGTGGGGTAGCCCTAAAATAAGGAAAGTGGGTTAAGTTGGCTAGAAGGAAACCCCTTGAAGAACTTGTTAGCACTAGAAGTCACCTCTGGATTGTGGAAGAGGTAAGACCAATACCCATCAGTTTATATGTCACAATGAATAAATTTAAGGGGGGTATAATGGATGCAGACTCTGGATTCTATCGCTTTAACTCAGAAAATTAGGTTGGTATGCATAAGCAGATGAGGTCTTGATCTAACTTTAGTCAGTAAGTTGTAGTAAAGGTGAGTAGGGGGAAGAATTTGAGAAGAGTGAAGAGGTCTGCTATGGACATCCGGTCTTCTAGTAGCCTAAGGAGGAAAAACTCAGAAGACAAGATTCTCTTGGTTCAGAGTTTTAGGGAGTTGAATGAAGTTATCATTGAAATGAAATAAAACATACACCACAATTCAATAACAATGACCTAATTGGATCATCCATACCCAAGTCATTCAGTGTTGGAGGGAAAGAACAACACAAGAAACTGATTAAAATTGGTCGCAATGTCACTATGATGAAACCTACATCACAAAAACATAACTACCCTCAATTGGATCATCCATGCCTGAGTGTTCTAACACAACTGTTATAGAGATATGAAAGGAAACTAACTTACACTAAACAAGAAGTCTCAAATACAGATACATAACCAGAAGAACTAGAGCTTCATTAAATCTTTACAATGTGGGAGCTTAGCTCAACCATTGACCCTAAAAAAATATCAAAACTGAGTATTTATACTCAGAATAATCTACAACAACCAGGCGTGCAATCTAGCTATTGCATTCAAGGCTTGTCATCTACATATTCTCTTGTTAGTCTATACATGCATTATTCTGTCAGACGCGAGCTCATATCAGTATGGGCTTTGCAGGAGAATCCGTTAACACAGGAACTTTGAGCTGACAGTCTGTCTCCATGGCCAATTCTTCCATGCTTTCCATTTATGGGGTGAGACGAGGTTTCAACCACCTCCCCCATTTCCATTAACTACCTTCATCGGTATCAAGATGAGGCCTGACACCCATGAATTCTCTGGGTGGTGCCCATGATTCCTTCAAGTCAATCTCGATGCCTCAAGACCACGCAAACCTTCTTCTATGAATAATACGGGTGCTCTCGGCCTTAGGTGCAACTCCTCTCCATCGCTCCATGCAACCTTGGGCCATGAACTAGGGCTCCTATGTGATATTTTGGGATTTTTCATTTCAGGAGTTTTCACTCTACTTGATTCCAAATATCCCGATGCTCGATCCTACGAAATGACCCATCTAGATCGACGGTTGGACTTACTTTGAAACCAACGGCTAGGATCATCTCCTCGAACAAACTCAATCATTTGTTGCTTAGTAAGCACCTAAATTTCTTTATGCCCCTTCTTTCCATATGGCCTTGGGCTATGATCATGGGCCCAACTCTTGGGTGCTTCACGATTTCGCATTTCGGTAACTTTGCACCTTGCTCCATGCTGGAACCTCCAACTCGCGAAATCACGATTTCGATTATTTGTTGCCACGTGCCCCTCTATTAAGCCCTAATATTGGCTCATTGCCCCTTAATTGGGGCATATTACATTAGTAATTTTATTTTATTTATGTCATCTTTATTCCATTAGTTGTAATTATATCTCTTAGTCTCCTATATATACCAAGGAGACATTTTCATTTGGAATCATCTTGTACTTGAACATTTATGTGGGGTAAAAGGAGGTTTCCCCCTTGAAGAGGCTTATTATCTGAAATTATCTCATTTTCAAGGCATTGAGTACTTATTCTAAAGTTTTTCTATGCTATATTGATATTTGGTTCTTAACATATGGTATCAGAGCTCAAGGTCTTGGGGTTTCGCTGCAACATCTAAGACACCGTGGAATTTTCACTATAGCATTTTTTCTACAATGATTGAGAAGGAACTACTTGGAGGATATTTAGTATATGGATCAGGGTACGTTGGATTAAAATTTCAGCTCCTGAGGCCTTATACTTTTGGACATACAACCTTTTTAAAATAGGGTTCTAGAATCATCCTGAATTGAGTCATTGTGGAATGTTCACTATAAAAGAATTTCTGTAATGTTTCAGACCCTGAACTCTGGAGGCTATTCTCATAAATTAGTAAGGTATTTGCATAGTAATTTCATCTTTTGGGTCATCTTAAATTTGTAGATACACCCTATGGAAGATAGGGTATCTGACTAGTCCTATTGACTAGTATTTGCCCCAATGTCTCTGTCATTATGGATTCCTTAGAATTTAGTTGTTCCTGATAAATATTTTTTAAGAATGGTGGCTTATTCCCCTTCTTCCTCTATTTTATCTTGTTTTTCTTCTTGTCTTCCCAAGCTTTTCGGTAAGTTGATTTCCATTTATGTTGATTATAAATACACTTATCCCTTCTTATAGTTTCCTCAAATGTTTTGGGATCATAGTATTGTATCATGTCACTAATAAATGATGGCATCCCACTCAAATATCTATGAATCTTAACTTTCTCATCCTTGATGAAGGAAACATATTTCAGTAGCTCTAAAAACCTCCTTTCATACTCATTTATGGTCATACTCCCAAGCTTAAGTTCAAATAATTCCTTCATTTTCTTATCATAGTATCTCTTAGTTAATTATTTCCTTTGAAAATACCTCTTGAATTCCTTCCAAGTCACCTTCTTCTCATCAATGTGTTGTACCTACACAATTGGTCCCACCACATTGATGATTTTCCCTTGAGTTGATAAATAACAATTATATCTTCTTCCTGTGAAGAGTAATTATGCAACTGAAAATACTTCCTCATGTTTAGCATCCATGTCTCTACATCCTCATCCTTATTGTGCTCACCATCAAAAGTAGGAGGCTTGATTTTCTTCATTTCCCCCTATAGCTCATGCACCCCAGACTTCTTCTTATACTTCCTAACAAGGGATGGACTTGCATTGTTGTGTTCTCTCCTAGTTGAATGCCTTGGAGAGTGATGATGATGCCTACCAACACTTCTTGTTATTCTCCTCTTATCATGAGACTTATGGCTCCCTGATCTGCTTGACTCAATCTCCTTATCAATCTTCTTCTCTATTCTATCCAATCTCTGCATTTACTTGATGTTGAAGTCTTCATGTTGTTCCTTGGATTTCATAAGCCTCTCATTATCAACTTTATAACTCAGGACATCCTTTTGCAAACATGTTATGGTCTCTACCAAGTTCATGCTTTCTTCCTTACCCTCTCCATGTCCATTTGAATTAGTACCTTCATCACCCATATGGGAATACATTCCTCTTACCTCTTCTTCATAGATTTAAAATCCCTACACATATTCCATGATTCTAAACTTGTGTTGATCCTGTTCTAATATAAATGTTGTTAACTCTAAAAAATGTGCAGCCAAAAAAATTTGTTAGGCTAAACAATTTAACAAATTCATGAAATTATGTAAAATTTTGTTTCCATAAAGCATCAGAATTATTCTTTTGATTCTTGGGAATTTAACTGACCAATCAAATTTGCACGTGTTATTCTCAATTATAACCCCATGTTGGCCCTTGGTAATGGATTAAGGAAGAAAGTGAAGAAAAAGGAAGAGAAAAGGCGAGGTACGAACTGCACGGAAGGCACATTGACTGAGAATGGTTCGAAGTGGTCAAAGAAGCAGAAAAGAAGGAGTGAAGTAAGGGAAAAAAATATGTTGGATGAGAAGATAGAGGAAGACAAATCAGCAAGGAAGATGGATTGTGGACAACTCAGCAAGTGGAAAAAGCCACCAATGGATGCTTTGGAGCACCTCGTGGGAAAGACGGAAAGACATGCTGGTGAAGCCCTAAAAACCCAGGTCAAAGGTGACCTAGGGTTTTAGACACCTAGGGTTTTGGAATTTAGGGTTTTTACACCTAGGCTTCGGCCTAAGGTTGTCTGAGAATCATTGTAATGTATAAATAAAGACCTAGATGAGTGAGGAGGGGTTCATTGTTGGCTAGAGTTGTGTTGTGATATCGAGTGATCATTGTTGTGTGAGAGAGAAGTGTTCTGGATGAGAGCACTTTGATATTGTAAGGTCTTTAGCTGGGTGTGAAGATCAACCATGCCGTTGGGTGTGTAGGGAAGGGAGAGGGAGAGAGAGAAGGAGAGAGAGATATGCAAGCTAAGAGCACAGATAGAACTGTAAGTTTTCATATAATATCAAGAAATGCAGTTCTCTGGATGTAGGCCTAGGGAGAGGGTGAACCACGTATATCTTGTTGTCTTATGTGGTTGATATTATGTTCTTTACTTTCTGTTAGTCTGTTATTGCATTATTGAGCTAGATCTGAGATATAACTGTGTGAAGTAGGTTTAAGTTGGTAAAAGAATAACTAGTTGTTGTGTGTTATTACTTTGGATCCACTTTGCATTTCCTCTAGTTGTAGACACATGTGTCCTGCAACCCCCCATTGTTACTTCAGGTGAGACTGCATCTACTCTGTAGGTGTTGTCGAAAGGGCCAATAGTTAGGGCTTGTTAGTGCATTGTTAGAGTTGAATCCTGGGTCTGCCCCTGTGCCAAAAAATGGTTCTGTTGTCGGGACCGGGATCTTCTTGAGGGAATGTCAAGGTGGTTTCCATCGAAGATAGAGATTCAAAAGTGGATAGAAGAGAAAGAAAAGGAATTCATTGAAGATCAGAATAAGAACCCTAATCTTAGTACAGAAGACTGGTTGGGAAGGTATATATTTACTAATATACACGATATTTTCTTTGGAGGAATTCATAGGGAGCTATACGAGTGGTTAGCCAGATTAGCAGATACCTAGTTTGAAATCAGATCTAGACCACCAGTGGTTTGGATGTTGGCACTAATCAAGAAGGTCAAGAGAGTTGATAACGCCATGTCAAGAGCAGTAGATCACTGGTTTGATAGCACCATTGGAGGGTACATTACCGAGTTTTCTATTGATAGAGTAGAGTCGTATAGCCAAGCAAAGAGATATTTCTTCAAGGGACCTAGAGGAAAAATGTTACACTTTTTGAAGTTGAAGATCAAGATGTTATTGCATGAGAAGAACATCTTGAAGATACAGTAATTGGTCAGATTGAAAAACTAATGTTCAAAAACTCAAACAGCAACAGTGACATAGAGGTTGGACATATGCGCAGTGGGAGAACCTTTAGAGAGGTTCCTATAGTAGACCTATTTGAGTAGAGCCACGAACCACTAGCACAGGACTAAGGGTTTTACAATGGAGAAGAGGAAGAGGTATTGAATGAGGAACATTCAGGGTTCGTTTGGATAGGGGAAGAAAAGACTAAAGAAACTCATCGAGAAGAATCAAAAACTTTAGGAACTGTGCAGATTGTTGAAGTAAGTACTATTACTCCTCCTATTGTTTTAGCAACATTAAGTAACCAGAGTAGCTAAAGTTATCAGAGCACTCATAGCACTATTACTATCAGTCTAGTACATACTCAGTCAAGAAACCTAGGAAGATATATGGCAGATGAAATGAGGCTACCTATATTTAGAGGAGATGGATCTGAAGATCCTGATTAGCACTGGTTTTTATGTGAAGATGTATGGAGTATTAAGAAATTTAATGATGAAGCAATTAAGAGAGATCAGTTAAGTATTACCTTGAGAGACTGCGCACTGAGATGGTACATGAATTTTGTTAAAGGAGTTGCACAGCCTAAACCATTGAAAAATATCAAGAATGTGTTAAGTGCAGAATTCAAGAAACCCAAGTCGAAGTCACAGTGCATTACAGAATTGAAAGAAATCAAGAAAAAAGTAGTTGAAGTGTTTGGGAGTTTGATCAGAGGTTTAAGACCTTGGCATGTCGTTTGAGTTTTCAGACTCTGGATGAGCATAATAAGGAATGGTTCATTATTTCCCTCCTACCACACATCAGAGTTCCTCTCTGATGCAGCAAAAGGTTTCTTCGCAGGCTGAGGCATTGGAGATCACCATGAAACTAGAATCATCCCCTATGGAATAATCTAGCTCAGGTATGAGTCAAATTTTGAGTCAGATAACTAGCTTATCTCTGCAGGTCGAAGATACGAAGAAAGACAAGGGAAAAGATAAAAGAGAAGACATCTGGTGTATCAGATGAAAATCAGAAGGCCATGATAAGGAGCATTGTCCCCTATTTCATTAATACTTGGCTTCTAGAGCTCCGATCCCTTTGAAGCATGTTACTCTACCCTAGTGCGAGGTATGTAGAAATAGACATCGCCCTGGTGAATGATATTACATGCAAAAATTTGTCCATAAACCTACCAATATTTATTGCACATTCTGTAAATCTATGGGGCATGAAGAGAAGGATTGTAGGGCTTATGACCTCTTGCATGAAAGGTCAAGAGATACATATAGGATTCAAGGAGAGATGCAGCAGGAGGGAAATACTACGCAATTTAATTCCCCGGGAAGAGGAAACTTCAACCCTCGCGGTGGATTCAGGGGAAGAGGATGAGGAGGAGGCATGGGCCAAGGTCGAGGTCAGATCATTTGTTATAACTGTGCATAGCCAGGAAACTTGGCAAGGGACTACCAGAACCCTTGTACCACTTGCAACTACTGCAACTCATTTGAACATGTTATTGAAGATTTTCTTGTGTTGTTAGCCAAACTTTAGGAGAGACGAGGTGGAAACTAGCAAGTACAAATAATCTTAGTAGAACCTCGTGGAGAGAATCCCATAGTCACTTTTATCACTAGAGGAGGCATTGTTATAGGAGAAGACAGAGTAACCCCAAGAAAGACTACAAAAGAGTCAAGGGTCAGAAAGGCTGTAGAGAAGACACAAGTGTTTGATCCAAGGAAAGAAAATAAGACATTTGAAGAGGCAAGAAAATAATTTGGAAGAGATCAGGCTTCTTCATCAAGGACACAACCAGAAGTGAGAGAATGTGGAATGCCTCTGGAATTCGATCAGTTTGCTTCGTCTGGAGGAGGAAAAGAGGTAAGAAAGCTTATGGAATTATTATGAACTTGCATCAATTTGATTAAGGATGAAAGAGATGTAGAAGAACTACAAAATTTGATCAGACAGTATGAGATAAGAAGGATGTATCCTATGCTGAATAAAGCATTACATCAAGTATCTAGGAAGAAAAGGACAAATAAGGAACTACACCTTAATGCTCAGATTGGAGATTATGACATAGATTATGTGGTCCTCGACTTAGGGTCAAAATTCAATGTTATGATGAAGCAGACCTGGGCACTGATGGGAAAACCTAATTTTATTTACTCCCCTATTAGGCTTAGGATGGCTAATCAGTAGGCAGTAATGCCCTTTGGAAGACTGGAGCATGTCCCTATGGACATTGACAGGGTAAGAACATTTGTGGACTTTGAGGTGATTGAGATAGTTGATGATAGTTGTACTTATCCTGCGTTGTTAGGAATTGATTGGGCTTTCAACAATTCCATTGTCATTGACTTAAAGAAAAGAAGAATGAAATTTGAAAGAGATGGCATTAGGGTCATTGCACCTCTTGATCCTGATGAAGGTTGCAGATACACAGAACCCATTAGAGAAGAAGACCATGCATACGAGCTAGAGAATATATATAAATTGACTGCAAGACAACAGGATTACATTAATCCTACAGCAGATGGAAATTTAAGCTGGAGAAGTGACAACGCATGCTCATCAGATTCAGAAGAAGCACTAGAGAATTGGAAGAAAACAATGTATGAAGTTTATGCATGGAGGTGTGCTATATTGACCAGGGAAGTTCATTGGATTGGCACAGAAGTAAGTAATCTACCCACATTTGATGGTTTAAATCATTTAGAAACTTTCTTGTTGGAATTTGAAGAAAATGTACCAGTACATCAGAGGTTGTTGGCACTGGATGAGGCCTTGAAAGCAACACCAATGATATGGTGGGGAACACACAAGAAGAACATCGTTGACTGGGTACAATGTCACACTCTGATGACAGTGCACTTTTTAGACCAAGTCGAAGGATGTGAAGTTCGATAAACAGGTGAGAGTTGTCCAAAGGACCATGTGCGAAGTTGTGAGGAGACCTAGAGCATCACTCCTCAAGAGCAGTGGGTGCATAAATTCATCATTTCTTTGGATACAACACCTATTAATTGGTATCTTCAAGTAGAATTGCACCTCACAACTGCAGATTGGTATGGTATGACTCAGAACTTTGTAGCTACATTCTTATTTAAAATTCATTACCCCACAGTAGATCAAGATTTACAAGTTGTAAGACATAAATTCTTTGAGGAGGCACCTAACCTCCCTGTTGAGCAAGAAGAGGATGAATGGACTGCACCTCTTCAGAAATTGCAAGGTTGTTACAATATCAATGCTAATGAAGATGATGATCCTAGGAATGTGAACATCACAGAAACAGAAGGACAAAGAGACATAGAAGGACCAGGAGTCGAACTACCTTTTATTGGACAACCAATCAAAATCAAGAAAGTTAACATTGGAACAGAGCAAGCACCTAAGCTCGCAAATGTTGGAGATTATTGGGATGATGCCACTATTGACAAGATCACAGAACCATTGCATGAATATCAGGACTTGTTTCCAACCAAGTTTACTGACATGAATGGAATTAAAGGGCCCATGGGAGAAATGAAGATCCCCTTGAAACTAGATGCAAGGCCAGTCAAGCAGAGACCATACAGATTAAACCCCAAGTATAAGCAGAAAGTCAAGATTGAATTAGACAGAATGTTGGAAGCAGGAATCATAGAAACTGTTGAAGAGTCAGAATGGATTAGCCCTATGGTGGTTCAAGATAAGAAGATAGGAGAGATCAGAATCTGTGTAGACTTGAGGAAACTAAATGATGCATGTTTAAATGATCCATTCCCTACATCGTTTATTGACGAAGTGTTATATAATGTGGGAGGACAGGAAGTTTACTCCTTCACAGATGGATTTTCAAGTTACCACCAGATCAGGATTGCCAAGGAAGATCACCATAAGACCACATTTGCAATAGAATGGGGATCCTACCAGTACACAGTGACACCTTTCGGATTGAAGAATGCACCAGCCATGTTTTCTAGGGTGGTGGTAGAAGAATTCAAGGAATATTTACATAAATTTATGGAAGCATATTTTGACGATTGGACTATTTTTATCTTATTGCAAAATCATATCGAATGTTTAAGACTAATGTTGGATAAGTGCAGGCAATGTCAGATTTCCCTGAACCTGAAGAAGTGTATCTTATTTTCACCCTTTGGAGTGTTTCTAGGCCATATTGTGTGTAAGCAGGGGTTGCTGGTAGATCCTTCCAAGATTGCCATCATTGTTGATTTACCCCCTCCTACTTCGGTTAGACAGTTGCGCACTACGCTGGGACATACTGGATACTACAGAAAGTTCATCAAGGGATATGCATATATAACAGCACCCATGGAGTATATTTTAAAGAAATATTCTTTATTTCAATGGTTAGAGGAATGTCAACAAAGCTTCGACACACTGAAATAGAAAATGGTCACTACACCTATTTTGATTTTCCCAGATTGGAGTAAGGAATTCCATGTGCACGTCGATGCATCATCTATTGCATTTAGAGAAGTGTTAGCACAAACAAGAGAAGGAGATATTGACCAATCATTAGCCTTTACTAGCAGGAATCTCTCAACAGCTGAGATAAATTACACTACCACTGAAAGAGAAGGTTTAGCCATGATGTATGCACTGCAGAAATTCCATCACTACTTGTTGGGGGGATATTTCAAGATGTTCACCGATCACTCTATGTTGAAATACCTAGTCAACAAGCCAGCGTTGGGGGAAAGGATATGTAGATGGCTTATGTTATTCCAGAAATATGATTTTGAGATTGTGGTCAGCCAAGGAGAATGAATAAGGGACCTGACTGTTATCACTGAAATTTTGTCCGCAAATGGTTACAAGAATTCAGCATCGTCAAACAATTATGAGGTCACCCATGGACCAAAATTACCACAAAATCATTTCCAAAGGGTCAAAAACTATACAACCAGTGACAAAATTAAAGTGCGCTATGACTACACAGGGCGCGCGTGCACATGCGCAAAATAGAAACGCAGGAAAAGTGCACATGCGCCCGATGCGCGACTGTGGTCGCTAAAATCCGCACACATCTGAGAACGATTCATTTATGAGAGTGGTCGGCCTCCCACCCACTTCTGGTTCAGCTTCCAAGTTGATTTGACACTCAAATCTGGACTGGATCCGACTGGGTGGCTAGTCAAAGACCTAAAAATGCCCTAATTAGCCTCTTTCCACACTACAAGTTGGTTGCACAATACCTCAAAGAGGTGCTATAAAAAAACCATGGGTGCACTTCATTTTTTAAGGAATTCAATAGCAAAGTTATGTTGCTCTATTCTCTTGAGGAATCCTCTATTCTCATCAAGCGTATCCTAGCACCATTACATTGGGCAATCCATCTCACCCCTTGAGTGGATTAGAAAAGAATTATTTCACCATTTTCATTCAAATTTGTAAGAAGAGCTTATTTGTGGGGGTCCAAGAGCCCTCCCTTGGAGGAAGAAGGGACTCATAGTCCTCTTCTTCTTGGTGTTTTCTTTCACTGATATAAACCTTACCATTGGTGACATGGGTCTTATTGTTTCTTTTTTCCTTATGTCCCTATGCTCATTAGTTTAGTTGTTATTTTATTTCTTAGTTTAATTCTTAGTTTTTCTTTTATATTTCTTTCTCTAACCCTTTTCCTTCCAATTGTCCTTCTTAGCAAACCCAACTAAGCTTGCAAGCACCTATGTTTTGCTCACTAAGGTGACGAAAGAGGCGCAACAGATTGACAACTCTGCTGGGGAAAGGTATCAATTTCCTACCCCATTTGGGTTTTTATAGCTCTTCTTTTGGTTTATTTAACCTCCAGGTGCATTAACCGGCCCAAGCCAACCTGCAAAACATCCAATTCCAAGTCGAATTGAGAGAATTCCATCTGAAATTTTCTTTCACATCCGTGTGTCAGTTGTACACGGGTTGTTTGGCCCACAGATGTGCATTGTGCGCACATGCACCTAAGTCAAAGTTCTTTTTTATGCACTTGCACCCATAAGCTCATTTTGGTCTACGCACAAGTGCTCAATGCGCCTCTGTCTACAATGAGACCTGCGCACCTGTGCAAAAAATACACATTGTAAGGTTTTTTGTGATTTGGGGAAGGACCCTAGCCTTCTTAAAAGTGATTTCACACATGTTTTAAGTTGCACCACACTTAGTTCCCTCTTCATATAAAGGGATTAGTCAAAACACATAGGCACTCAAGGGGTTTTAAATCATTATTTCCTCTTTTTCTTTCATTTGTGCCACATGGATGGCTTGCTTTGACTAAAAGTATAAATTGGAATCATTTCTAAATCACATAAAACTTGCATTGGTACTAGAAGTTGGATAACAATCACTTAGTATGCTCTTCTCTCGCGCTTCCAAGCGACCTTGAGAATCAGAAAAAGATTGTAGTACAATTTCATCTCCCTTAAGAAGATTAAAACCTTTAGGAGAGGACAACAACCCCTCTTGGGACTCCTCTTAGGTTATTTTTCAAAACACATCTTAAGATTATAACGGGCCCATACATGCCCACATGCTACAAAGATAGGATAGTGTTGAAATTAACTTTCTTAGATTAAATCACTAGGGAAGTTTAAAGGTTTTGTAATGGTCCCATACATTCCCACATGATCACAATCTAAGATAGTTTCAAATATTTTCTTAGATTAAATCACAATAGGGAGTTAAAGGAATAGTAAAGGACCCACATGTGTTGTTGGGAAATAATACCCTACGGACTAACAAGCTAGGGTTAGGCTTGCATGCAGATGTTGACCTTAAAGAAATGACCTTTAAACCTACCACCCAAAACTTTAAACCCCTTTTTCATGATACATGCATGGAAAGGAACTACTAACCTTTTTACTGATGTTTGGTGTAGATCCTTCGTTGCGCTCTTGACTGCTTGCTCGTGCGGCTCCTTCCAAAGTTAACCTACAATCAAGACAAAACACTACGCATGCATGCTACTTTTCTACTTGAGGGTTAGAAATTAAGCATAAATTACACAAACCACATATAACTCATGCATTGGGACGGGAAAAGTATTCTTTTATTATTTTCAAAGTGAATCAACTTACAATTTGAAGTTGAGACTGGCCACCGCTCCTTGATCCTAATCTTGGGCTCCTCCTCTTCTTTTGTCCTCCAACTGCTTTGCGTTAATTCTCCTTAGGCTTGAGGAAAGGCTAAAGGGTTAGGACAAATGGATTTGGCAAATGGGCAGAGTTTCTTCGCTATATTTTTCCTCCTCCAAATGGTACCCTACGCCTTCTTTTATAGGATAGAAGGAGCTAGGGTTTTGGACGAACTCTCGGCCATGCATGGCCGGGAGTTTCAGTTAACTAACCCATAGCTTTTTGTCCCGTCGGCAACTTTCCTTTTTTTGTGATTCTGAAGGTAAACGCGGGCTGTAGTGGGCCTGCTAGCGTTTACTTTTAGATACACGCGAGCTGTAGTGGGCCAGCTAGCGTGTACTTTTAAAAATGGAGTTTTTAGAAGAGTTTTTCAGTAGTGTTTTGGCAAAGAAGGGATATGAGTTGGCCTGATGCCAGGTAAGCATGTGTGGTGCAATTTAGGGTTATAACAGATGCCCCCTAATGTGTGAGGTCAGAAGAGCATCTGATGG
>SNQJ01S0159299.1:31294-53173 GCA_010110895.2 Picea sitchensis | reverse complement strand
CTAGTCAATGTGGTTGCAAGGAGAAATTAATTAAATAATAAAGTTGACGAAGTGTTTAAGTGGACAAAATGGCTAAGTGGACAAAATGGTTAAGTGGCCAAAGTGGTTAAGTGGAAAAAGTGGCTAAGTTGACAAAGTTGGTTAAGTGGACAAAGTGGCTAAGTGGACAAAGTGGTGAAGTGGATAAAAGTTGATACTTCTAGAGGAAGCTACTTGGAGAGTATAAATAATATAGAAAGGGTATCCCATAAGAAAATATTAAGAATATTCAATATATACAAGTGACTTAGTTAACCAAAGGATATCTAAGACTAATTTTAAAGTGAAGGTGAAGTAAATAAGGCTGAATATTCAAGGGAGGATAAAGTTTTTAATGATGCTTTCTAAGGTATGTTATTTACAGGTCATCTCACCATTTGCATAATAATTTTTTTATAGAATAATTTAGATAGATAAATATGGAGGACATTGATCAAACTTATCATGTAATTGTGATAAAAATTTCATCTTGTCAATCATTGTAGTTTGAGAGTTAGTCGTTGCGGAAGATAGGGTTTGTGGCTAGTCCTGAAACTAGTCTAACACGGGTGTTCCGAGAAAAAACATAATAAATTAATCATAACATATCCAAATTTAGTGATAGAAAATGAATTGGTTATAGTATAGTATTTAGTATGCTTTGTTCCATTTTCAAATCCAAAAAAAAAATATTCTGCACATGGCATTCTCTACAAGTTCGCTCTCTAGAATAATCCAAAATTCAGCAAGGTCTACAATTTTTTCTATAACTCCTTTTCTGGGAGGTTCCAAGTAGTGAAACCTGGAGGATTTGCAGAGAAGACACTGAAGAATATTATGTATAATTTTCAAATATTTATGCATTACATGTCCAGATTTATTCTTGTTGAAAGTTAGGGTTACTGACTAATCTAAAATTAGTCATGTGAGACTAAAGTAAAGTTTAATGAAAATGCCAGTCTCTTGTTGTTGAAGTTAAGGAAGTTTTGAAGATGTGTGATCACATACACCAGGTCTGTTACAGAGTTACATGTATGTTTGTATTCATGTTTTGATGGTTACATTTGGTCATGACATGGTACATGCTTGAGGCTACATAATAGTGAGGTTTGGCACATGGTTTTATGTAAGGGTTTACGATATTTGGATTATGGATTTGTGATGAATTTCTAGAGGAATCTTGTTGGTTGTATTGATGTATGTTTTGGTATATGGTTGAGTTCATGGATGAGATGCTTCGTTGATGAGTTGACATATACAACAGGTGTATGGTATGGTGATGTTGGTACATCTTGATGAGGTATAACTTGGCATGTTATTGACACATGATTTGTACATGCTTGGTACATTGTTAGAGGGACTTGTTGGTAATCTTGTTGGACATATTTGTAGTGATATTGGAACTTGGTTTTTGGTTGATGTGGCATAGAGATACTAGTATTGGTGATGGTTGTGAGGTGTTGTGATGTGCATGGTTGATGCACTTGTGATGGTATAGGTTGTACTAGTTGTTGATGTACATGATTAGTTGAGAGATATTCTTATGATATTGGGTATGAGATCTACGTTATCAGATCTGATATATTGAGGAGAGTATTGGTAAAACTTGTTGGTTTATTTGGTATATGTTGGTACATATTGATTACATGTTATTGGTCTAGATTTGTACAGGTTGTTGGTACAGGTTATGACAATTTATTGGCACAGATTGGTACATTGTTACAGTGATACATCTCACAGTGACAGTGTGGTAGTGGTTTCATCATTTATTTGACACTTATATTTCAATGCAGTTGGATGGGACAATGACAGGGGGTTGTAGCCTCATTTCAGTTGATGTCAACGAATCAGGGTGTTGGAGCTTCCTTCAGGTTGGATCTTGAGAACTAGGTGGTTGGAGCCACCTTCTAGTTGGAGATGGAGAACACAGGGGGTTAGAGCCTCCTTATGGTTGGAGCCAGATAATTGGGTGGTTTTAGCCATCTTCCTGTTGGAGCTGGAGAACACAATGGGGTTGGATCCTCCTTCTAGTTTGAGCCATATAATTAGGTTGTTTTCGCCACCTTCTGATTGGAGCCTAAGAACACATGGGGTTGGAGGCTCCTTCTGGTTGGGGCTAGAGAATTAGAATTTCGTTCTTCATTAAATGTAATTCTTAAAGACATTTAAGAAAATATTTTTTTGGTTTTCTCCCACATTGGCTTTCCATGTGAAATAATGGTGTACTGTGGATTGTGTGGATGTGTCTATTATTGCTTATTATGAACTGATGATTGTTGATGTTATATGATGCAATAACATATTATTGATGAACTCATGAACATTTTTGAATAAGTTAAAAGAATATACATTGTGGTTAAAGGATTAATAAGTAGTATAAATTGCTCATTATTGATTCACCCCCCTCTTAGTAATCCAACAATTGGTATCAAATATGTTTCCTTCAATAAACATTTTAACCACTAGAAGGGGATCATGGATTATACTGAGAATGGAGTACCATTGTTTAATGGTCAGAATGGTGTAAAGTATGATATGTGGAGTATAGGGATGATAACCTTTTTAGAGGAAGAGGGATATGATATTTGGTATTTATTTGTGATAGGATATATTTCTACAAAGAAACAAAATACTAAAACCAAGAAGGAATTGAAGAAAAATAACAAAAAAGTATTGGATTTCATCTGGGAAGGATTACCTAATCCGGTAAGAGAAAAAGGTTGGTAAGTGTTCATAAGCTAAAGAACTTTGGGATAAGTTACATAATATCTATTCTTCACCCATCACAGAGTCATAAAATTCAAAGACGATGCAAGTACAGATCAAGAGGAAAGATGTTCATCATATCAGACATATTCAGAAGAAGAATATTACATAATCAACAAAAGAATTTTGTTTTTCTTTAATTGTGAAAAACAATAACATCTTGAAATTGAATGCCCTAAAGATAGACAAAAAATCCATTTGAAATAGAAGACAATTATGAAGAATAATTGACAATTATGAAGAAAAGACTTGAAGAAGAAATCCAACATAGCACCACAAAAGGAAGAATCCGAAAAGAGAGAAAACATATTGACAGATAATCTCAAGGAAAGAACCGATGACTTAAACCATCTCGAGGAAGAGTTTGGTCAAGTTGAGAAAAGACTTGAAGAAGAAATAATTACATTGAAAATCCAACTTGAAGAAGTAAAGTGAACTTAATAAGTCATGAAGTCTCAGAAAAAGAAGAAAGAAGAAGAGGTTGAGAATATTGAAGAAAAATTCGTCACACTAAGACTCAAATTCTCAAGCTCAACAAGAAACTTGAAGAGACAAAAACATCCACGTCAATATTAGAGAATAAAGAAAATCATTCTAGGTTCCTAGAAAAGTAGAATGAAGAAAAGATAAAGAGTTATGCAGAAGTACTCGAAGGAAGGAATCATGGTCAACCAAAATCTAAGAAAACTGATAAAGATACATCTTCGAAAAAACCATTCATTTTCAATCCACAAAGAAGCTTCAATCATGGTCACGATTAGCCAAGGTAGGAATTTAGAAGGAATACACCACAAAGAAGATCAGTCACTCCCGGGCATGTAAATTTCTTGTATGGTCATTGTTTTTATTGTACTAAGTTTGGGCATAAGGTTGCAGATTGCAGAGATTATAAAAGAAATGTTCAAGAAAGAAATGCTTATGTGGCCCCACGTAACACTAAATGTTACAAATGTCATAACTATGGACACATAGCTCATGATTCTAGAAGCATGATCGATACTTCCATGAAATAAAACATTGATATTGAATATAATAAAGTATGGATAGGAAAACATGAAGAATAGATATATAAATACCAGGTCCTAGAGATCGCAAGATTGGCAATAACACAATATGTAGGAAAATATACAAAGAAAAAGGAAGATTTCATATATATAAAGGTTTCAAAAAAAATGAAAGAAAAAAAGGATAGGTAAATAAGCAATAGGTTCAAGAGATTGTACCTTGAATTATTGTAGTACAAGATGAATCCACATACGTAAATAAATAAGTCATAGTTTAGAAATATGTTGAGCCTACAACGAAGATGATGATGACTCTGCATCTGAGCCGACACTTTTATGATCCATCTGGCTTGCAGACTCCCAAGAAATATGTATGGTGAACAGGGGGAGTCTATATAGTAGCTCTATAGATCAAAGATTCATCTTTCGAGTAGCTTACATAGTTCGAGTAGATAGACTCAGAGAAATCATTTAGTAGAAGTACAATATGACAGATTGATCAGTTGACAAAATTACACCGGAAGAGGTATATGCTTGTATTTAGACAAACATATCTTCAACATAGGTTGTTCGTGACATGAAAAGTTTGGATTAAAGATAGATAATACTAGTGGACACATTTGATGTATGATGATAAGTTGTAGTAGTGAATACTTAATGATAATACTCATACATATGGGTCAACATTGTGGACAGTTGAGTAGCAGAGTCTTGGAAAATATGGACAAAGATGGATTCGTAAGATTCTTAGCAGTGGATTAACAATTGGAATCGATTGAAATTAGCTGATCACAGAAAGGAAGGAAGTGAAAGGGACAACATAATAGAGAAAGAGAAATCGTCAGCATAAGCGTTATCATCATAAGGAATTTTTTTAATTGTATGGTTCATATGGACACATATGAATTCATAAGAGCGCTTAGCAGGTTTGGACAGATATATGACAATGGATGAGAGAATGTATGTAGAGACTGGTTCATAAATTGTTTTATAGAGTGGTTCATATATAAAGGAACATTATCATAATGGATGGTAATGACACATGAATAGTTGAATGTTTTTCATATATCTTAGTTGATTACACAAGGAATCACCAATGGACAAAAACTCCAAAAGGAAGCAAGTATAGGAATTCCTACATGTCATGTACACGACATCTTGTAAATAATTCTAGGGAGATAAAGAAAAGAAGGAAGATAGGTAGAAAGATCATTCAGAGAAGTTGTCAGACATAGAGGTAAGAACATAGGTATGATTCTAGGAGGAGATATTCATCATATGTATGAATAGAGAGTTCGATTCTTGGAGAGAGAGCACAAAGGCATATCTCCAGGGGGAGTGATGATCACAAGGGAATATTGATCGATATGAATTCAGTGTTGCATCAGAGTGATACCATTTTGAAAGGGAGAGATATTATTCAAATGTAGGGAGAGAGAGTGATCAAAGGATTAGAAACACAGAGAAAGATCAAATCTATTTAGATAGGGGGAGCATCTCCAAGGAGAGTTTAGTGAGGGGGAGAAACCCCAAAGGGAGATACTCTTTCCATTGATGTCAAAGGGGGAGAGATAGAAACATTGATGAGGATTATGAGCATGAATGTTATCATGACTAAGTGTTTCCATAAATGTTGGTTTTGCCATCAATGCAAAAGGGGGAGATTATCATACAATTGGCTTAGATTGATGGAAAACTCATTTTTATAGATGGATTTCATTGATTTCAACCCTTGGAGAGTGATATTGTAGATTTATGTCAATCCTTAGAGATTGATTTCAACCCTTGCTGAATTTTGGTAGAGAAAAGGTATGGGCAAGGGACCTGAGTTTGTTTTAGTTATAAAGGAATGAACATCAATGAATATGCAGGTAAGACTATTCTATCTGGATAATACACATCATGCCATTTCCTATGATATGTAGAATGCCACGTGGTTCCTCATGGTTAGTGAGATATTCCATTGTGAAGTTGGAGGACCCCCAAGACTATTCTAGAAGTTGCTAAAAGGTCAACAATAAGTCAATTGTTGTAAAAAGTCTTCAAGAAGATTCCTAGTCAATGTGGTTGGAAGGAGAAATTAATTAAATAATAAAGTTGACAAAGTGGTTAAGTTGACAAAGTGGTTAAGTTGACAAAGTGGCTAAGTGGACAAAGTGTATGAGTGGACAAAATGGTTAAGTGGACAAAGTGGCTAAGTGGAAAAATCTGGTTAAGTGGAAAAAGTGGCTAAGTGGACAAAGTGGTTAAGTGGACAAAAGTTGATACTTCTAGAGGAAGCTACTTGGAGAGTATAAATATGAGATAAAGGGTCACCCATAAGAACCTATTGAGAATATTGAATATATACGAGTGATTGAGGTAACCAAAGGAGATCTGAGGTGAATTTAAGAGCAATGGTGCAGTAAAGAAGGCTGAAAATTCAAGGGAGGATATTGTTTTTAATGATGCTTTCTAAGCTATGTTATTTATAGTTCATATCACCATTTTCGTAATAACGTTTTTTCTAGAAAGATTCAGATATAAAAATATACAGGATGTTTATACAACATATCCATGTAACTGTGATAAAAATTCCATCATGTAGGTCGTTGTAGTTTGGGAGTTACACTCTGTGGAAGATAGGGTTTGTAGCTAGACTTGAAACTAGTCTAATACATGTGTTCAAGGTAAAAACGTCATAAATTCTTCATAACATTTAAAAATTCCGTGAGACAAAATGAATTGGTTACAATAATGTCTGTAGTATGTTTTTTTTAATTTCCATATGCATACAAAAAATATTCCACCCATGGCATGCTCTACAAATGCGTTCTCTACAATAATCCAAAATTCAGCAAGGTTTGCCATTTTTTATATAACTCCTTTCCTGGTAGGTTCCAAGTAGTGAAACCAGTAGGATTTTCATATAAGACACTGAATAATATTTTGTATAATATTTAGACCTTTATTCATTACAGGTACAGAGTTAATCTTGTTTCAAGTTAGGGTTCTTGACTAATCCAAAATTAGTCATGTGAGACTAATGTAAAGTTTGATGAAAATGCCAGTTTCTAGTTGTTGAAGTTAAGGAAGGTTTGTAGGTCTATGATCACATACACCAAGTCTATTATAGATTTACATGTATGTTTTCATTTGGTCATGACATGGTACATGCTTGAGGCTACATAGTAGTGAGTTTTGGTACATGGTTTTACAAAAGGGTTTATGGTATTTGGCTTATGGATTTGTGATGTATTGCTAGAGGACTCTTGTTGGTTGTCTTGATATATGTTTTGGTATATGGTTGAGGTATATGTTGAGTTCATGGATGAGATACTTAGTTTATGAGTTGGAATATACATGAGGTGTATGGTATGGTGATTTTGGTACATATTTGATGAGGTTATAACAGCTTGGTATTGATACATCATTTGTACATGATTGGTACTTTGTTAGAGGTGCTTGTTGGTAATATTGTTGGACATATTTGTAGTGATATTGTCACATGGTTTTTGGTTGATGTGGAATATATATATTGGTATTGGTGATGTTTTAGGGGTGTTGTGATGTACATGGTTGATGTACTTGTGATGGTACAGATTGTACTAATTGTTTATCTACATGATTAGTTGAGTGATATTCATGATATAGAATTGTCACATGGTTTTTGGTTGATGTGGAATATATATATTGGTATTGGTGATGTTTTTTAGGTGTTGTGATGTGCATGGTTGATGTACTTGTGATGGTACAGATTGTACTAATTGTTTATCTACATGATTAGTTGAGTGATATTCTTGTGATATAGGGTATGAGATCTATCACTATGTTATCAGATATGATATATTGAGGAGAGTATTGGTACATATTATTGGTGTATTTAGTATATGTTGGTACAGGTTATTAGTACAAGTTGATTGCAGGTTATTGGTACAGATTGGTACAAGTTGTTGGTACATGTTGTGATAGGTTAGTGGCACATATTGGTGCAGGTTTACAATGATATTTCTCACAGTGATAGTGTGGCAGTTGTTTCATCATTTATTTGACAATTATATTTCAGGGCGGTTGTAGCCTTGTTCTGGTTGATGATGGAGAATCATGGAGTTGGAGCTTCCTTCAGGTTGGAGCTTGAGAACTAGGTGGTTGGATCCATCTTTCAATTGGAGAACAAGAACACATGGGCTTGGAGCCTCCTTCTAGTTCGAGCCAAAGAATTGGGTGGTTGTATCAACCTTTTGGTTGGAGCTGAAGAACACAGGGGGTTGGAGCATCCTTTTGGTTGGAGCTAGAGAATTGGGTGTTTGTAGCCACCTTCTAGTTGGAGTAAGAGAATACAGGGGGTTGGAGCTTGCTTCTGGTTGGAGCCAAAGAATTGGAATTTGGTGCTTTCTTGAATGTAAATCTTAAAGAAATATAAGACAATAATTTTGTGGTTTTCTCCCACATTGGGTTTCCACGTAAAAGAATGGTTTATTGTGCATTGTGTGGATATGTTTATTATTGGTTATTATTCACTGATGGATGTTAATTTTATATGATAAAATAATATATTACTGATGAACTAATGAACATTGTTGAATAGGTTAAAGGAATATACATTGTGGTTAAAAGGATTAATAAGTTGTATAAATTTCTCATTACTGATTCACCCCCACTCTTAGTAATCCAATAGAGTAAACGCATTGACACTCACTATCATTCTATTCATGAGATTTTCAAGAATGGTAGCATTATGATACAATTTTATGGTTCGAAATAATAGTTAATAGATATCTTCACCAAGCCATTAAGAATAAATACTTTTGAATTTCAAGGACAACACTTAGGCATTGTTTGTACTGAATTTTGTAATGGTCAAAATTAAGGGTAGTGTTAAATGGAGTAGTTCCTCCCACTTACTTGACCAAGTTGATAGGAATCATAAATGTACTAGTTTAGATAGGTGGATATGGATTTGTTAGGTAGGTGAGAAGATGGAGTGTTCTATAGAAATATCTCATTTTATGTATTTGCATTTTAGTTTTTTATATGAATATGGAGAAGAGATGAACACCTCCATTGTTGTGTGTGTATGATATGTTTTCAATTTCTTTCCTCTGCTTGAAATTGAACAAAAAACCACAACCAACCATAATTCATATACATTTTGTATCTGTATATAGAAGTAGAATGTGAAAGTTTCTTAACTTGATTTAAGACAGAAAATACGTCGAATTTTATATTTCAAGAGGAGCATTAACCTAGATGAATAAACGGATTTTTATAGTGTAACATATCCAAAATTCCACATAATGTTTTTTATTACGCTATAAATAAGGAATTGTTCTTCGACGACTCTTATCATGACAATGCATAATTAAGTATGTCCTTAAAACATGAGCTACAAAATTCTCACCATTAAGTTTTGATGCAGGAGCATCTTTCCACCTCAACATGCACCAACAATGCAACACATCAATGGCCATTCAAGAAGGGACAAAGTCACAGACCCTCTCATTCTGTCCAAATTTAAATTTTAAATGAATTAAATGTTTGGTGGCTCAAGGAAAACCGAGCCCACGTGCTTTGAACATGATGAGTGTTCAATTTTTTTAATAGGTTGTGGGTTATATACATCCTAAGAATTGCATTGAATCTAAAGTTGTAAATGATAATTTAATGTAATTATCCTCAGTAGGTAGGCATTTTGATGGTGATTGGAAACCACTAGTGTAGTTTGGAGGGAAATCTCGTTGAGCTCACTCTTGCATATATCAATGTAATTTATGCCCCAAAAAAGGTTGTTGTTTATGGGCTTCTTAAGATTTATCATAGAATCATTATAAGCCAAGGAGAGGAGAGGAGAAGAGATGGGACTTTGTTATAGTCCAACCTTGCACACATTTGCATATGACATTCATATTAATGGACGAACATTTTTTCCTATATGTGAATCTATGTGTATGCCTATATGAGTTTTTTTGTTAGATATGCATGTTATCTATGTATTTATATGTTGTGAATGTGTGTAAATGTTTCATCTGTAGTAGAAGGATAGAATTTCATGTATTTATATGAGCTTGTTTGAGAGTTTTGGGTTCTTTTAGGCTAGTGAAAGGAGTTCATGACAAAGTATCAAAAACTCTATGAAGCCAATGCAAGGAGTGCATTCTTGAATTATTTTTTGAATTCAGGGAGAGAACCTACTAGGTGGGCACACCAGAATAATTTCAACCTCAGAAGGAACCTCAGAGTTATTGAACACTCTAGGGGAAATCCTATATAGAGAAAGAACAACCAAAGTTATTGAATACTTTGTAAGCTCAACAAGGAGTGCTTTGAGCAGGTGAAAGGAGTGTATAGAGTCAACACTTTTTTGAAGTGTCAGAGAGATTAAGGAGAGACATAGTTGTTGAACACTTTGGGGAAGAGCTCTACAAGTGTGCTTTGAGCAGGTGCAGAGAGTGCATCGATGAGGCTGAAGAGTTTTGGACTCAAAAAAGACTTATGCAAGGTGTGCACCAAGAGACTAGTCTTGATAAGGTCTTGAGCGAGACAAATGAAAGGAGTGTGCTAGAGGTAAAGTATTTTAGACTTTAAAAAGATTAGGAGGAGTAGTGCAGTTTTTCACAAAGACTCTGCAAGGTGTGCAGACGTAAAGAAACCTTTCTAAATTCATATTCTTAAGACAACACACATTTCATGCAATGTGAACCTATTCCAAGTTCATAAGCTCAAGAGGGAGCATTGAGCTTCTAGGAGGGCACTAGAAGACATCTGGAGGAACAGGGGGCCAAGAACCTTAGGATTATAAGCATTTTTCAAAGCTCAGGAGAGAAGCAATGCAGGTGTACATAGAGGCAAAATTACTTCAAGTTCTAATGCTCAGGAGGTGTAGCGCAAGTTGAGACTCCAAGCATTCATCCTCGCAGGAGGATCAAAGGTTGTGGCCTTTGAATCTTTTCAAAGTCCCTCATCGGAAGGGAAGAGTGCGAATAGCATAGGAGAAGCTACAGGCATCATTGGATCAGACGCTAGGATAAATATGGACCGTTAGATCTATGTCCAGGCAAGTGAAGGAGAGTGCTGAAAGAAATTAGATCCTAGCCTTTAGATCTGGGGGCAGAGACCAACAATCATTAGATCTAGAGGAGTTTTCCAAAGTTTAAAAATTAATATCTTCGACACTTTTCCTATTTGGAGGTTTAAGGAGTGTGAGGAAGAAAGGATATCTGAAGCCTAAAAGGAGCGAAGTAAATATATGACTATCGAATCTCGCAGGGAAACGCTTCACGCGATCCCACTTTTCAGTGTTAGAGCACTTCGGAGCAAATTCGAGGTGAAGTTCTATGAGCCCAGTATTCTGAAGGACCAGAGGCCTAAACACAATCCCATTCATTGGATTTGAGGGAACGTGGCTTCTGATCAATGCTGTGCTGGTTTACTATTCGGGAGGAATAGTAGAGGAGGAGTGAAGGACTCTTGGAGAGAGAAGTCCAGGAGTCCATCAAGACCATTGGTCCAAAGGACAGTTATCAGTAGATTAGATAATCTGGAGGATTGAGGGTACAAAAGTCTCAAGGGGAAGATTTTTCAAGATTCCCAAAGGCCTCACAGTCAAAGTATCATAGTTGTCGATCCAGAGGAGACACGTGGAGGGTGGAGATTCACTCTGCCACACTGACGTTCAGTGAAGTGTAAAGATATGGAAACGCGAAACTCCCCAGAGCCTCGATACTGAAACAAGATCTAGGCCATTCATCGGTCATCCCTAGAACCATCGAATGCATGTAGAAGCAGGTAATACCTTTCAAAGTCTGGTCCGCTAGAAAGATCTACCAATCATCTATTTGAAGGAAAGCACGTGGAGTTCTGATTCATAGCTCCTACTGCAGAACACTTTGGGAGCTTGCAGAAGTGTTGGGTGCCAAACTTTATGAAGCCTGAAAGTATAGCGCCCTTTGGGTTAATAAAATTGTCATAGACTGGGGTAGTATGAGGAAAGGGGCTTAGCGAAGGGAGCTAGTGCTTGTGTAATTCAAAAATTTTTAAAGGAAAAAACCTCGGGAAAGCACCCGCGGGTTTAAAAGAACCCATGCCTTAGGAAGAAACGGGCATGTGTAAACTTGTTTGGGGGTCCAACATGGGCCATAAGAGTCAATCCAACTCCAGTTCTTGAACGATCCTAGATTGGGAGGTCAAGAAGCCCCGAGAGGAAGAGGGCGTTTGCATCAAGTGGTATAAGAGCCATGAATCGTGCTTTGTGTGAAAGAAGGTTTTAGTCTGATACCATCAAGTGGTATGAGAGGGTGTTTTTGTTTGCAGAAAATAGGAAAAGGTTAAGAGAGATAGAGTATTGATGCTCTGTGTGTGAATATATGTTTTCAAGTGTGGAGTAGACATATGATATCTAGGTGGGATGCAAAAGAAAAGATGGAGGTTCTCTAAGTTGCAGAGTAATTAACTGACAACCAGGTGGGTTGAAGGAAGATAGCGATGCCTACTGAAGACCATAGTTGTGGTCAGGGAGAAGACTACTCATAGATAAGCATAGTAGAGATGGATAAAGAGCTTGAGGAGACAAGAGAAAAAGTGGAGAATATGATGTTGAAGATGCAACAAGCAGCACAAGGAGGCTGGAGGAATGAGTGTCCCTTTGGGAGGAGAGAAAGGTATCATATCCAACATTTGTTGGCTAGGAGGAAGCAACAGTTAATGAGGAGGTGGATGAGGCAAGTTGAAAACCTCAGTGACATGGAGGAGCAAGTTTTCATTTTCAAGCCATAAGTTGGAGAGAACCTCAATGATGAGGAGGAGAAGATATTAGTTAGATATCTCATGAGTTTCTAGGAGGGTAGAAGTGAGAATTCAAATTTCTAGGTGGGAAATGAAGAGAGATATGTTGAAGATATCATGAACTACTAGGTAGGTAGAAGAGAACGTTCATATTTCTAGGTGGGAAATGAAGGGAGATTAATTGATGATCTCTTGGACTGCTAGGAGGGAAGAGATGAAATTTCAAATTTCCAGTGGGAAAGAGAGATGAAATGAGACTGTCTGAGAGTCTCAAGATATTAGAAGAGACTTTAGTCTAGAAAGGAGTGCTAATAGTTGAAAGGGAGGAAGAAGAAAGGCCTCATCTATGTGGAGATTCATATGGTATTGCATAACATGTGAATGAATATGATGAGAAGTTAAATAATTCAACCCTAGAGGAGGAAGATCAAAGGAGTGTTTTGATCATTGGAGGAATCAAAATATTCCTGCCAAGAAGGCAAGTAGAGGCTAGTGTACAAGTTTTAGGTGAAGAAAAAGAAATAGAACCATTTGTGACTATCATAGAGGAGAAGGAGTATATATTGAAGTCATTCCTAGTAGTAGATGAAGAGGAGAATTCATATGACATGCTCACCCCATGGGAGAAAGAATTGAAATTGTTGGAGGATTGGTTATGCCATCCAGACACAGAGGTAGAATCCTCGCAGGAGACATTCATGCAAAGTGAAGGAGAATCCTAGTCTAAGGAGAAATTGGATGAAGTTGGAGTTTCGCCAGCAAAAGAGGAGGAAGGTGAGTTGGCAAAAGTGAAACTATCAGAGGAGACAGTTGGGATACAATTCAATGATGAGGCTGCATAAGTTGAGTCTACAATAGAGTGGAAAGCTAATTCTTTAGGAGATGAAGACAACATGGGAGATCAAGATGATATGTTATTTAGCCTATATGGAGAGGAGATGCAGTTGCAGAGTAGGCTACAAAACAAGAGCTAGTGTGTGAGCCAGTTGGACAATATGATCGAGGATATGAGGACGTTGATGATGATATCAACAAAGGAGATAGTTAGGAGAGGGAAGCTGAACAGAGGAGGACCTAGAGAAGCAGCAGGGAAACAACAATAGAAATGTGGTAAAGGAGCAAGTGGACAACTCTAAAGAGAGGTTTGGGATCCAGGAGGGTTTCAAAAGAGAAGAGGGGCTCATGAGTAGGAGCTCATGATTTTCCCAGTAGTGGAGTATGATGCAGGAGCAGCTTTCCACCTCAGCATGTGCCAACAATGCAGCGCATCAATGTGCATTCAAGAAGGGAGATAGGTGCCAACCCTCTCATTTTTCCGAAATTAAAATTTTAAATATATTAAATGTTTGATGGCTCAAGGAAAGTCGAGCCCATGTTCTTTGTACAGGATGAGTGATAAATCACCTATATTAGGCTGTGGGTTATAGACATCCTGAGCATTTCCTCGGATCTGAAGTTGTACATGATCATTCAATGTAATTATCCTCGGTAGATAGGCACTGTAATGGTGATTGGACACCACTAGTGTAGTTTGGAGGGAAAGCTCATTGAGATCCCTCTTGCATATATCAATGTAATTTATTCCAGGGATGATTTTAAGGATGGAAATTTATTTTAAAATGTAGAAACCTTGGCGAATTTTACTAATCCTTCATATAACAACTATAAATGTTTGGCGATATTTTTGTAAAAATATTCAAATTTCTAAGGATTTTATATATTTTTTATAAAATTTTGGTGATTTTTAAGGTAAAATAATTTTATTCTATAGAATTTGGGCGAATCATTTTTAAAATAGCGAATCTGTTTTTTGGAAAAACCGTGGAAAATTAGCCCATGAGTGTAATTTAGCCCCTAAAATCATCCCTAATTTATTCCCAAAAAAAGGTTTTTGTTGATGGGCTACTGAAGATTGATCATAGAATCATTGTAAGCCAAGGAGAGGAGAGGATAATAGTTGGGACTTTGTTACATTCCAACCTTGTACACATTCTTATATGACATTCATATTAATGAAAGAAGATGTTTTCCTGCATGTGAATATCTATGTATTCCTATATGATTTTATGTGTTTGATGTGAATATTATTTATATATTTATATGCTGTGAATGGGTGTAAATGTTTCATCTGCAGTAGAAGGATATAATTTCCTGTATTTTTGTGAGTTTGTTTGAGAGTTTTGGGTTCTTTTAGGCTAGTTAAAGGAGTGCATGATAGAGTATTGGAAACTTTGTGAAGCCAACGCAAAGAGTGCATGCTTGAATTATGTTTTGAATTTAGGGAGAGAACGTCCAAGGTCGACATACCAGAATAATTTCAACCTCAAAAGGAACCTTAGAGTTACTGAACACTCTAGAGGAAATCCTGTGTAGAGAAATCACAACCAGAGTTACTGAATACTCTGTAAGCTCAACAAGGAGTGCTTTAAGAAGGTGCAAGGAGTGCACATAGCCAAGACCTTTCTAAAGTGTTGGAGAGATTGAGAAGAACCAGATTTGTTGAACACTCTGGGGAAGACCTCTTCAAGTGTGCTTTGAGAAAGTGAAAATAGTGCATCAATGAGCCTCAAGAGTTTAGGACTCAAGAAAATACTTGCGCAAGGTGTGAACTAGGCCAACACTTAGACTAGGGTTAAGAAGGTCTCAAGGGAGACAAGCACAAGGAGTGTAAAGTATTTTAGAATTTAAAAATCTCAGTAGGAGTAGTGCAATTGTGCACAAAGACTCTGCAAGGTGTGTAGAGGTCAAGAACCATTTCTAGGGTCACATTCTAAAGACAACGCAAATTTTTCATAGTGTGAACCTATTCCAAGTTCATAATCTCATGAGGAAGAGCTTTGATTTTCCAGGAGGGAACTAGAAGACATATGGAAGAGAAAGGAGTGAGAACCTTGGGATTTTGAACATGTTTCCAAGCTTGGGAGAGAAGCATCGCATCTATGCACAGAGGAAAACTTACTTCAAGTTTGAAAGCTCAGGAGGTGTAGCATAAGTCGAGACCCCCAGTAGTTGGGCTCGTAGGAGGATTAAATATCACGACCTTTGAATCTTTTCAAAGTCCCTCATCGAAAGGGAAGAGTGCATAAAATGATAGAGAAGATACAAGGGTCATTTGATCGACCGCCAGGAGAAATATGGACCATTAGATCTATGTCTAGGAAAGCGAAGGAGAGCGCAGGATAAAATTGGATCCTAGCCATTAGATCTGGGGGTAGACACTGATAGTCATCAGATCTGGAGGAGTTGTACAATGTTTAACCCTTAAGAGATTCGACACTTTTTCTATTCAAATATTTAAGGAGTTTGAGGGAGCCAAGATATTTGAAGGCCCAAAGGAGTTAAGTAAATCTGTAGCATCAAAGTCCCATCCTTCTTATTAATGATTAAAAATGGTTCTCCCCAAGATGAAACACTTGGTCTGATATATTCCTTATCCAGTAGTTCTTGAAAATGAATTTTCAGTTGTGTTAATTTGGGTAGGATCATCCTATAAGGTTCCTTAGATACCGGGGCAGATCCAAGTAGTATCTCAATAGAGAAATCTATCTCTCTCCTTCGAGGTAGTTCTCATATTTCATCTACAAACACATCTCTAAACCCACATAGGACTATAAATTCTTCTAGTCTTGGTTATCTTTATTCCCTTAGGAGGTTAGTCACCTGTACAACATAACTTTGGAAACCTTTGTTCATACATTTCTTAAACTGCATGGTTGATATTTGGCTAAGGGAAACTGGTTTTTTGATCCCTTGTATCGTCCTAACTGTGTTTTTTTCATCTATGTACATAAATGACTTTTCATAGAAGTTTAATATGACTTTATGTTTTTCTAACCAGTCCATTCCAATGATTAAATCGTAAAATCCCAAAGGTAAAACGTTCAAATTTAACTTTGTTCTTTGACCATCTGTGTCTAGTTCATAATCAGAAATAAAATATGTTACTCTTCTTTTGGTCCATGTTTCTAGTTGTACTAACCCGGACTTAGCATGCTTTACTTTATTTAGTTTGTTAAATTCAACTAAAGTGGGAGTAATATTGTAACATCCCCAGCCACCCACAGGCCAGGGCATGTTACCTTCAAGCCCACCCTTGGACTTCATACTCTTATCGATACCTTCTTTAATTAATAAACACACATAAGATAAAAGATTTAAAGACATGTACAACAATATCCAGCAAGCATGCATAATCTAAGATTTATTTAAACGATAATTAAAATACATAGTGAAATGCATTCATACACAGATAATAATATCACAATAGAGAGCACTTATCTTTATAAAAAGGTGACACCAACTAGCTGCAGACCAAGGACATTCCACCCAACCGTAGACACCACTACTCCAAATCTCAACATCAGTGTCACCCCGAAGCCAGGGCTATGAATGTTAGAAAAACAGGACCGTGGAGAAATAAAACAAAACAAATGAGGAAACAGAACACAAAAGATGCACAATACAATAGAGGCACAGATTTACGTGGTTCACCTAGTGTGGGCTACATCCACCAGAGAAATTGCCAGGTCCTTCCTTTATTATTATCCAACATATGAAGGGATACAACATACAACAAACTCATTGTAACTTCCTCTTCTTTCTCTCACAGTCACCTATCTTAGAATACAATATTCACCATAAATCATAGCCGCAATACATTTCCCTCATAAAAGAGGGTTTCCTTCTAGGGAAAAAACCCTAACATAATTTCTACCGTTAGATCTATGACCTTATAATGAACGATCCAGATTTACAATGAAATTACAATATACATTTACAAGGCAATTTTTGCTTTGGGGGACACTTTCCCCTAGACCCCCTAGCCAGGGGGATAGCCCCCCCGGACCCCGCAGAGGGGGTACCGCCCCTCTGCACTTCCTCGCATGGAAGAGTGTACATACTTATGGGGTGTAAATACTTCATGGGGTATAAACATGGCTGACAGTAAAAGACCTCTGAATCAAGAAGATAATCAGGCTACACAACCAACAATCTCCCACTTGGAGACTAATCTCAACAACTCCACTGCTGTTGTATATGTTGGACTCTGAAAATTCTTAGACCTGGAAAATTTCTCATCTTCATCTTCATTCTTGAAGACCAACTGAAACTGAGAAAGAAATCAGTTTATCCCTGGTTACTCCCTTTGCTAACATGTCTGCAGGATTATGGCTAGTGTGTATCTTTTCCAACTTCAAATGTCCATCTTCCAAGGATGATCATATGAAGTGGTACCTCAACTGTATATTCTTAGTCTTTGAATCGAAGGTTGAGTTCTTTGCAATATGAATGGCACTCTCACTGTCACAGTACAACCTACTATTCTCTTTCTTTTTTCCCAATTCCTCCATAAACCTCTGCAACCAAATCATCTCTTTACTAGCCTCTCTAGGAACATCATACTCTTCCTCTATTCTTGAACGTGAAACAACCTTTTGCAGTTTCAAAATCCAACTTACTGTTGTTCCACCTATAGTAAAAACATACCCTGTGATATTCCTCCTACTATCTTTATCACCTGCCATATCTGAATCAACATATCCCTATAGAAAAGTGTATGAACCTCCAAAACATAATGTATGAGTAGTAGTACCTCAAATACCTGAGAATCCACTTCACTGCCTCCCAATGTTCTTTACCTGGATTGTTCATATACTTTCTCACAACTCCCACTGCATGTGCAATTTCTAGTTTTGTGCAAACCATTGCATACGTCAAGTTACCAATTGCTGATGAATAAGGGACGCTGGACATGTATTCTATCTCCTCCTATGTCTTGGGACACATTTCCTTAGTTAATTTTAAATGGCTGGCCAAAGGTGTACTAACTGGTTTTGCATTCTGCATTCTACTCCGGGCTATATATGAATAAACATATCCATATAGAAAAGTGTATGAACCTCCAAAACATAATGTATGAGTAGTAGTACCTCAACACTGGAATCCACCCCCACCCTCCCAATGTTCTTTTTACCCGATTTTGTTCATATATACTTTCTCACAACTCCCACTGCATGTGCAATTTCTGTTTTGTGCAAACCATTGCATACCGCCACGTTACCAATTGTCGATGAATAAGGGAACCTTGACATGTATTCTGTCTCCTCCTATGTCTTGGGGACACATTTCCTTAGTTAATTTTAAAATGGCTGGCCAAAGGTGTAACACTAACTCTGGTTTTGCATTCTCGCATTCTAAACTCTCCAACACATTCCTATGTGTACTTCACCGAGACAGTCACTTCTATGTATTTTTCCTGTCTGTTATTATTCTCATACCAAGGATTTTCTTTCTACACCCAAATCCTTCATCACAAATGAATTGGCTAATTTCTTCTCTTGAGAAAATTCATATCTTGCATATTAGACCTCGCAACAAGAATGTCATCTACATACAATAGTAAGATAATAAAGCTTCCATTTTATAGCTTTTTAAAATAAACATAGTGACTAGAATGACATCTACTATGTACCCTCGTTTCTATCAGAAAACCTGTCAAATTTCATATACCACTTCCTTGGAGATTTCTTAGGCCATATAAGCTCTTCTTCAACCCGGTGATACCACCAAATTCTCCTTCCTTTGACCTCATACACCGTGGCTGTTGCATATAAATATCTTCCTCCAACTCCCCATGGAGAGAAGTTGTTTTTACATATAACTGCTCAAGATGAAAATCTTCATCACACAAGACTTAAAATAGTTCTAATTGAAGTCATTTTAACAATCAGAGGAAAATATTTCATCAAAATCTATACCTTCTTTTGTGCAACCCCTTACAACAAGTCTAGCCTTGTACCCATTTTTTCTCCATCTTCTCTTCTTCCTTCAACTCTGTAAACCCATTTATTCTCGCAATGATCTTTTCAGTGTGAAATTGAACCAAGTCCCAAGTATTTTGCTTATTTACCAAGGGAATCCATTTCCTCTTTCATGCCTTGCTCCCACTTCCTTTGGTGTCTACCCACATTGCCCTCTTCATAACATTTTGGTTCATGAGAATCAGTAAAACAAATAAATAATACAAATGAAGGAGTATCATTCAAGGGCACTTAACTTGGTAGATTTTCTAACAACAATTGAAGGTGTTTGAGGTACCTACTTCTCCTATTGTTGTACATTTTGATTTCTAGTTCCTTTGAATTTATTTTTCATTGATCTCATCAAGCACTATGTATTCTTTTTTTCTCTTCCTTTTCTTTCCTCAAGAATCCATCTTTGTACATGACCTTCTTATTGAATATGGTATCTCTACTCCTAATGATTTTGTTATTTTCATAATCCCATAAGTGATAGCCAAAATCATTAACATCAGATCCAATAAAAGGTACACTTCTTTGGATTTAGACTCAAGCTTTGTTCTATTTTCTTTTTATCAATATGGACAAATGCTACACAACTAAAGTTTTCAAAAAAGAATAGTTACCTTTTTCCCTCGGCCCATTCCTCCCCTGGAATTCTACAATCCAAAGAGTTTGAAGGTCCTATGTTTATTAAGTAAACAAGTATGTACAACATCTGCCTGTAGAATCGTATGGGCAAACCAAGATTCAATCTCATACTCCTTGCATCTTCCATGATTGTCATGTTCATCCTTTCGACAAATCCATTCTTTCAAGGTGTTTTTGAACTTCTTTCTAATAATCCCATGGTATGAACAAAAATCACCAAACTCTTTGTTGTAATATTCACCTCCATTATCTAATCTCAGACACTTCAACTTTTTCCGCCTCCCATTCTCAACCAAAGCTTTTCGCTTTTAAAAGTATCAAAACATCCCATTTTGTCTAATGCAATAAACCAAGTTTTTCTAGTTGCATCATCACAGTAATATAATAATGAGAGCCACCAAGAGATGTATACCAAGTTGTCCCCATACATCTTTATGCACAAGTTCTTAACCTTTCACTCTTCTTTTCCAACTCGAGAAATCTAACTCTTATGTTTTCCATAAACACAATGCTTCACACAGAAGTCCAAATCAATTTGTTTAAGATCCGACAACAAAATTTATTTTTGTGAAGTATCTTCATCCCCTCAATCATGTGTCCAAGCTCATGATGCCACAATGTTGTATCCACTCGTAGAAACTTTAAGAGATAGAAGAGTCGCAGATACTTCAAGCATAAATACAATGTACCTACCTTCTCTCCTTTCGCTATCACCAATGATCCTTTTGATGACCTTCCACATCTTTGAAGCTTCTATATTTCTCTCGTGATGTCCTTTCTTCCCACAACACCACAACACTCTATATTTCCAAGTTTGCATTTGGATCTACCCTTCCTATAATTCTTACGCTACATCAAACCCTCTATCCTTTTGTCTTCCCCGTTTCTCCATGTTCAACACATTTCTTAATGTCTCACCCGGTGAAGCCCACAAGATTCTCACTAAGGATAACACCAACAACATCATCAAATTTAAAAGTATTTGAACTAGAGACAGAAGTACTTACAGCCATGACAAGATATTCCAAATTTTCTCTCGACAATGAGCACAAGATTAGAAGAGCCCTGACCTCATCATCAAAGTCCACTTTTACAAAACTTAGTTGATTAGTAACCATATTAAAATCATTTAAATGATCTGCAACAGACCCACCTTCCGACATCTTCATATTAAATAATCTCTTCATTAGAAATACCTTATTGGACATCGAGGGTTTTTAAAACAATTTGGCCAATGCGTCCATCAAACCCTTCATTGTCTTTTCTTTGGAAATATTGAAATCCACCGACACTTCCAGGCTCAATCGTATCATTCCTAGAGCCCTTCTGTCAAGAATCTCCCATTATTCGTCCTTCGTAGCCACCGAATTCTTTGCTATTCCACCCAATGGTAGGAATAGATCCTTCTAATATAAATAATATTCCATCTGCATCTTCCATAAATGGTAGTTTTGGCCATTAAATTTCTCGACCCTAAACTTTTCATCTTTCGACATTGCTCCCACTCGAACCAGGAACCCTCTTTTCCTACGAGTTACCTTTCACTCTGATACCAGTTGTTAGAAAAACAAGACCATGGAGCAATAAAATAAAACAAATGCGAAAACAAAACACAGAAGATACACAATACAATAGAGACACATATTTATGTGGTTCACCTAGTGTGGGCTAGGCCCACCAGAGAAATTGCCAGGTCCTTCCTTTATTATTATCCATCATATGAAGGGATATGTTAATAACCAAACATCAATATAGCATAGAAAAACCTCAGGAAAAGTACTCAACGCCTTGAAAAAGAGATAATTTCAGATAATAAGCCTCTTTGAGGGGGAAACCTCCTTTTACCCCACTTAAATGTTCAAGTACAAGATGATTCAAAA
>SNQJ01S0159299.1:9572-31284 GCA_010110895.2 Picea sitchensis | reverse complement strand
CCAACATAAATAAAATAACATTACTAATCTAATATTCCCCAATTAAGTGGTAATGAGCCAATTTTAGGGCTTAACAGGATACAAGCTACAACAAACCCGTTGTACCTTTATCTTATTTCTCTCACAGTCTCCTATCTTAGAATACAATATTCACCATCAATCATAGCTGCAATACATTTCCCTCATAAAAGAGGGTTTCCTTGTAGGGAAAAAACCCTAACATAATTTCTACCGTTAGAGTTGTGACCTTATAATGAACGGTCCAGTTTTAGAATGAAATTACAATATACATTTACAAGGTAATTTTTTCTATGGGGTACGCTTTCCCCCAGACCCCCCAGCCGGGGGGATAGCCCCCCTTGACCCTACAGAGGGGGTACCCCCCTCTTCACTCCCTTGCGTGGAAGAGTGTACATACTTCTGGGGTGTAAATACTTCATGGGGTATAAACATGACTGAAAGTAAAAGACCTCCGAATCGGGAATATAATCAGGCTCCACAACCAACAATGAATCCACAAGGATGGTTCCAAAGTGTACTTGGGTTCCCAAACTAGTCATCTCTCAAGCTCTCACAGGTTTCCCAACACCCACAACAATCCAAGTACCCAACTCTCTTCTACCCAGCCTATATCACCCAAGAGAATGGACCTAAACCGTTCTCTGCCACGCAATTTCTCAGGCAATCCTTCTCCTTTTTTCGGGGCCTCCAACACAGCTAGTCGAGAATATCAATGATGGAACTCTCAGGACTCACAATTGTGAGAAACATAGGGAACATGACAATGCATCTTAGACATGCAGGCCCCAAGGCATCTCTGGATTTCACCATCAACCATTAATACCAACTATCCCATGGCTAATTCTCAGAAGTTACTTTCCCTTTACCAAGCCAAGACACAGGTGAGGATGGATCAATGGATGGGTAAGCGAGTGCATGGAAGGGTGTGAGGGAAATAATGGGATAACTCAGAGGTGACGGAGTGGACAAGCCAACGACCAACAACCAACCCCACAATCAGACTAGGGATGGGTTTAAGTATTTTCGTGGGGAAATCAAGAACCTCCTGACCTTCCGCAAGAAGCTCACATAACCGATCCCCTCCCTTAGAGAAAAAGGGTAATTAACATAGGAATAACCATTTATACCCTCAATCCCCCTCTCTTGTGGAATCATTGTTGGATATATTGTCATTGATGTCAACAGTCAATGTGATTATTTGTTGTTAATGATGAATTACCATAGACAAGATTGTCATTGATGTCAAGAAGTATATTAGTTAGCAGAAGATGTCAGACAATATGCAGAGATCAAAAGCTCAGAAGGAAAAATGTAGTACGTTAGCAAATGCAGAAATAGGATGAAGGAATTCATGATTATTATTGATCATGATAGGATCAACAATGTTCCTATGATAAAAGATCAAGTGGGTTAGCGAGTGAAGATCAAAGCTCAGACGAGATGGAAAAATGAGTTTCAGAAGAAACATTGGATGACCATTCAAACGGTATATAATGACTGATGTCAAACAAAGATTAAATCTCAAGAGAGTTAATGAATGAAGATCAAAAGCTCAGAAGAGATGGCACAATAAAACTTAGATTAAATCAAGACCGTCGAATCTGCAAGCCAGATCAATGGTAGGGATGAATTGCGGCGAGCGAAAGAAAAATTAAACTACTGACTAGTTACAATCCCACAATATGTCTAGATCATTAGATCTCATAGCTTCAAATATCTATGACTACGGTTGATCCAAAAAATGACCAGTTTAAGTCAGATTAAATCGTGACCGTCAGATGCGTAATCGCCAAATATACGGCAGGGATGAATTGCGGAGATTGAAAGGAGAATTAAACATTGTGCTTGTTCCAATCCCACAATTAGTCAAGACCATTTGATCTTATAGCTTCGAAGATCAATGATTGTGGTTAACTCACCAACAATGCACAACTTCCAATTGTGGAGTTTGGGTGATGAGTTAAATCACTTGCAAGTTGTGGTTCTGCAATCATCTTTGATCATGGATCTGCTTCAAGAATATTCACAACCATTGGATCAAGTTTGAGTTGAAGGACAGGATAAGCGAGGAAAAACAATTGAGAATTCAATTATGCGAACTCCAGTGAGCCGTTAGATCACTTTCGAGTGGAAGGATAGGATAAGCTAGAAAAGATGCAATGCAGAAAGATCGAGTCATCGATCTAAGATCCTGATCAACAAACAACATACGTTTCAGGTATAAATATGTGAGGAGGTTACGCTCTAGAAGGTTTGAGATTTGAAATTCCCAAAATGTGAATTTCCATCAACCGTCAGATCATTTCAAAGTGGAAGCTAGCAAAGTTGCATCACTTGTAGATCGAGCCATTGATCTAAGTTCATGATTGATGAACAGTATTTAGTTCAGATCTAAAGTTGTGAGGAGGTTACGCTCTGGATAGTTTGAGATGTGAAATACCCGAAGCTCGGAAATCCGAAATGAATAAGGATTGTTGGATTTCGAGAAAATACAAGGATCGTTCGATCGGGGCTATTGGTCAGCAGACCACATCAGAAAGGATGTGTGGCAGACCACATCAGCAAGGAAACGTGGCAGACCATGTCAGAAGACCATGCCAGCAAAAGGCATATGGAAGACCACATCAGAAAGGATATGTGGCAAACCACGTCAGCAAATACACATGGAATAATCAGATGATGACAAGTGTCAAGAGGAAATTGGCTCGTGCCATGTCAACAAGTGATGTAAGCAAGTTACATCACTCCGAGAGATTTACTTCGGGATTTTCAAATGTGAAAATTCACGAAGTCCCAAAGGACGAAGATCCGAAGTCACTGTCATCCATTGATCTAAGATACATCGGGAGTTAGGACAACTGTTAGATCCAGGAGAAGAACATGTGCCACATCAGGATCCACATCAACAAGACTATGTTAGGAAGGACACATGGTGCAATCCACCAATGACAAGTGTCAAGATTGATTTTTCATTTAAGTTACGTGCAAATCACAAATTTGAGTGACATGTGGAAGCTACTAGTCTCATGACACGCCATCAAGTAATGTAAGTAAGAGACATCACTCCATAGGAAAGAAGGGGTTTGAGATTTGAAATCTCTGAAATCCGGAGACCCAAAGGAGATCTCGATCATTGATCCCAAAGGGACACGTGTCAGTGGATTGTCAGCTCCAAAAGATTAACGTATGGAGGAAACAAGGGGTTGAGACTCGAAATATTTGAAGTATTGAGATCTGAAGGAGATACTGACCATCAATCTGATGATCGATAGCATTCTCAAATGTTGATCAAAATATAATGGAAGGATAGCATATGCATAATAGACAAAGTCTTGGAGTAAAAGGTGGCCATCCATCTCATTGATTGATTAAGTCATGACTGTTGGATTAAGCAATGAAGGATAGATGTAAGGATCGAATATAACCATTGATCTGGTTTCGACATATGAATGTGAATCGTCTGATATGTTCGACGATATTGTATTCGAGATTTGAAAGGTTGGAAGTCATGAAGTCCCGAAGGGCGGAGTGTCAAAGTTATGATAGTCATCCATTTTAGGAGAATGAATTATCATGGTCATTGAATTGATAAGCGCTAAGGCGCTCGTCTCACCACATGTGAAGTCACCACCGTTGGTCATATCGTAAATATATTTGAAAGGAAGAAAGCAATGAGTCGCTTAAATTTTTAAGACTGTGGTTCTATGCCCTTGATCATATGAACATGGTTTGAAGGAAGCATCAATCTCTGTTATCACAGAGACAAAGGAATTCAATCCATGCCTGTGATCGATTTGTGAAAGGAAAGGGAAGAATCAAGTTTACTCTCTAGTGGGAGAGTAGGATCGATTGATAGTGACATCAAATAGACCACTTGGGTTTCATTATCCAAGGGGAGAATGGGGTCGATAGGTGGAAATAGATCGACCGCTTCAGTTGCAGTCTCTAACGGGAGAGAGGGATCGACCAAAGATGGGATCAGATCAACCACTTTGTTAACTGGTTCAACTAAGGACGTGACTAGATTGATGATGTGATAAACTATATTGACCGATGAAGGGATCGGAGCAACCACTTTGGCACTCGTTACAGGAGGAGTGGGATTGACCACATTGGCACTCTTCATATGAAGGGTGGGACTGACCAATGACGGGATTGGATCAATCGCTTAGGTTTCACTTTTTAGATGAAAAGTGTGGTTGATCAATTATGGAAATGGATCAGCTACATTGGTTATTGGTTCAACCGAGGATGAAACTTGATTGACCACCTGATCAACCAGACTGACTAGGGATGGAACTGGATTGACCACTCCATCAACTAACGATGGGTTGGGGGAAATATTACGATAACCAGTTGGAAGTTGAATATTTTCCAAAAGAGAATAAGCCTCGTCTATACAACGACAAATGCGAGAATAATGATCACCTCTGCATAACATACAAGGAAATTTGACAGTTTTCTTCTTCTTACCAACCTTAACGTCACTAGTTGACGGGGCATCACCATCATTTCTAGCAGAGGCCAATGATGTGGAGGACCACATTTCTAAGACCTTGGGAATACCAGGGAAATTCCTCATAAAGTGGTCACCCTTACAAAGACTGCAAAGGAATTTGGGTTTCAGATTCCTCATTTTAATCTTGTCGACCTCATCAACACTCCCAGTACAATTAATAGTAGCTAGTTGTTGGGATCCAACATATGATATGGTTGGAGGCTTGGTCCTTTTTAGGTTCTTCTTCTTCTTCTCTTTCAGTTTCTTCTTCTTCTTATCAACTTAGCTACTTGCTTTAGAGTTTTCACTGGGCGAAGAAGGAGAAAGGAAAGGAGACATAATGGGTGAAGAAGGTGAAAAGTAGACATGAGGTTGATGTGTGGGTGGTGTACTTACATATGAAGCATTAGGTGCAACTAAAGTAATGGGAAGATTCGATATCACCGAAGTGGGGAACAACCAAACCGGTAATCCGATGGTGAGTCCCGGAGGACTCAGTGCGACAATGTATGGAGGACCAATGTTTCCAAACGAAGGAAAGGTGAACGGTTCCCTGGGACAAAGGGTTCCTCCATTGGTACTCCCAGAAGTTGATGCCATTAATACTGACTTGACCTAAGGTCCACTATGTAAACAAAACAACACACTCTATGAATCTAAGAAGAAAACAATCAAACAAAACTTCCCACAATGAAACCACTAGTTGGTGATGAAATCCAACCTCATGAAGTCAATATAGGAAGGGGCGGGGATAGAGGAGGTGGATCAGTTACGTTGGTGACCTTCTTAACGGACTTATGCCTTGCTGCAAGCTTCCATGTAGTAATTGTGGATTTACCTTCCAAGGGGCTCGAGTGAGTTTGGCCAATGTCTGTTCCAGGTATAGTGAGACTTCCTTTCACCGTTACCTTGTGCAAGACCCTGAAGATTATGGCTACTAAGGTCACCAAAACCTAGTCAGCCCATGGGCGAGTACAGTCGACAGTCCAGTCCAAACGTATGGGCATGACAATAAGTCTAAAATACTTCAAGAGAATTGAGGACAAGTGGACCGGTAGAACTCCAGAGGACCCCGAACGGATTCGAAGTTCACGAAGCACCGAGACCAAATGAAGACAGTTGAACCTTAAGAATAACCCCCAATATACGATATGACTACTATGAATGGTTAAACCACAAAGAGATAATCTTCTTAACTCTCCCGAACGTGACCTCGTGCATAACCCCTGTGTGAGAGGGGGATCCCAATAAGCTTATACAAAAATTGGAAAGTTATCCTTTCAACCTATTCCAAATCCCTACACCTTAAGCTAATGTAGGTTTGCTAATAGAAAATGTGAAAATGTCTCACAAATTTTAGTTTAGCGCTTGATTTTAAGGCTATTGTTTACTCAACAGGAAAATGGAGTGGACTAAATGATGTTTTGACCGACTCTAAACAATGCAAAGAAATGAGAATGCAAATATTGCACTTCGATGAAAGCTATATTATGAGAAGGAGAAAAATTCTATCATTCCCAAATGCATAATGTCCAAAAATGTTTATTAAACTCATCAATGTCAAGATATTCAAGAAATGAGTCAAATATTTTGTACACCAATACATGATTCTTACCCCCCCCCCCCCAAATTTTAATATTTTAAGACTAAAAAATGCCAAAAACCATGCAATTTCGCTACTTCAAATGGAAACTAATTTCACTACCCAAAAGAAAGAATGCATCTATATTCTTTGTTTTATTCTAATGTATAAATAAATTAAATACAAATCCTTCGATGCTCTACTACTTTCAATCAGGAGAAAGAGTCATATGCAGATGCAAAAGACACAAAGCAAAAAGGCTACAAACAAAGCATGCACTCAAGGCAGTGAGGTATGGAAGAAAACAAGTAGAAATGTGTTCTTCCAAGAACATAATCAAGGATTCTACAACCAGTCAAGCATTTGAAGGAACACAAGAAAATGCAGAGAAGAATCCAAGAAAAGACAGGGAGAAAGAAAAATCACTCAAAATTGTCCTCACAAAACAAGCAGCTAGAAAAGGCAATTTCACATTTCTAAAAAAATTTCAAGCTCCAATAAAGAAAATAAGGGGTGATAAGAATCAAATATCAACCTAAATAAATTCACTAACCAATCACAAAGTCTGGTTAAATACTTCCACAAAACAGGCCGAGACAATCTGAGCAGAAAAGAGAAAAAATTCTCCAAAAAGGAGACCAACACTCCCTGTCTCAAGGGTACAGAGCATTGCAGCACTCCCTAAAGAACTGTAGGGGATCTATGATTATAAATAAATGCTCTGATATGGCCTAGGGGGGGTGTTAATCTTCCAAGAAACTCAAAAAAGAGCCAAACAATTTGAAAAAAAACTCACCCAGAAGGCACATAAATTGGTGAAATTGCTAGTGAAGATGGGAGAAAGGTAATGGATCATGAAAAAATAGTAAAACTGATCTAAAAGGTGGGAAAATGGAAGGGAAAATAAAAGGAAAGACAAATATATGTCAATCCCCAGTGGAGTCGCCAATTTCTGTTATAGGAAAATTCCCCTGCGGATAGGTGAATTGCCTCTTGGATATTAGACCCCTATGACCAAGACAGAAAGGTGCTAACTTTCGATACTAATATTCCTTTAGAATAAGTTAAACTAATCAAATAATAAAGTGAAGAAGGTATGAGTAACTTTTATGAATTTTTTCCTCACCCGATCTGGGTTGATCTTGATCTCCAATCTCTTCAACAAACCCTGCAATCCAGTGAACAACATAGACAAAACATATTTCCTATTCTACCTTGATTAGCTTCACACTAGATCTATCCAAAAGGAACAAGTCCATGAGAAATACACATAAAATTGAAGGAAACAGGCCAATCACATATATATTAATGAGAACAAAGCAAATTACTTACAAATGTAGATGCAAATGTAGCAGCCTCACCAAGCTCTCCTTATCCAACCCCTTGCTCAAATGATCCACAAACAAAATGACTATGCTTCACTGATTATATCCCTTATGAGATCATAAGTTTGATGCCTTCAATGTCCCTCCCTTTCACCATGAGGAGGCCTCCTTATATAGGCTTGGTTATGTCTAACCACTTTATATATTATTGGGATAGGTTGAGGATATTTCTCCATCAGTTGTGGATCCTCCTTAAGATCCAGCCTCGACCTCAGATTCGAATCAAACTAACTTCAGAGATAAGGGGGATCTTCCCTTGATTTTCTCAACAACATAATGCTCCCCCAGAATGGTGCACAAAGTGCTACAATGCTCCCCCAAAGGAGGACAACGAGTGCTAGCACGTCTTGACAATGGGTAGGGGAGCGCTGCCCTTCAAAAATGACTTTTAAGTGGTCTTTTTCATGGAAAAATCTTTGTACTTTATGTCAAGTGATTTCTCCTTCTTAAACCAGTCTCTAAGGGTGTCTTTCAAGTGTTCCTTGTGATTTTGTTCGAGACAAGACATAGGGAAGATGACAGTATGATGTTTGTGACACTTGTGGCCAAAATGTGACACTTGCGACACTTGTAATGACAAAAATAGGTCATCATTGAAGTGAGTAATTTTTATGTGTAACAACAGGTATGACTCAGGTTCTTCACGTTCAAGAAATAAAAGAAACACTACAAAATTTAGAAGATCAGATCAAGGAAGACATCCAGAAGCTAGTCATACACCTCGAAGCAAGTTTTGAAGAGAGACATCTTCATGGATGAATCAAAGAAGGTATGAGAGTGTTTTTAACGGTTATTGTTTTTCTTGTAATGAATATGGTCATAAAGCCTTGGATTGTAGGCATCATGGAAGAAAACAACTTGGTAGGTTCAACAACAGTATAAGATGTTGGAAGTACAATCATGTTGTACATATTGCTACATAGTCTTACACTATGAGATGCGACAGTTGTGGTGGATATGGCCACAAAGCCAATAACTGTTGGAACTCAAGAAAACAATCAATGAGAAATGCTTCATACAATATGACAAAAGGAGTAAATGGAACATGGAAGAAAAATGAAGTTGCAGTAATATATGATCAGAGAAAAAAGCTCAAGAAACCAGGACACTCACAGATGTGGATAGCAAAGACTAAACAAGTGAACATGAGTGAATTTTGTTGTTGCAAAAAGAATCTCAGTCATATGACAAGTATAGTATAAAATTTCTTAGACAACCCTTAGAGAAATGTATAGTAAAGAAGTGTCTTGGATAAAGACATATACATCTGGTTAGAGATCGATGAGAATCAATGGGCAGATCCAAGAGTTGTTTGAATAATATGAGATACAATTGCACAGTGTTCCATTAGGACAATGACATCTACAGAAGCAACATTCTGATGTACAAAATAAGGTACATGACATCCTGTAGAGATAACAAGAGGAAAAAACATGTCAGAAAATGCTACCCTTTTAGAAACAAAGGGGGAGAACTGTCAGTAAAAACTCAAGGGAAGTTTTGGTTAGTAAATAAGAAAGTAATTAGATTAATTTTTGAAAAGACTCGATCACTACAAAAAATGGTATCAAGAAGACTACTCATATGAAACACAAAAATCCCAATCAACTGAGATAAGAAGTTAGCAAATTAACAGGGGAAGAAACCTTGTCAGGAAGAGATACCTTTTCAGAAACAAAGGGGGAGAGTAGTCAGAAGAAGAGAGAGAGCATATTGACAGGGGGAGTCACTCAGTTATGGCAGGAAGAACATAATTTCAAGAAGTGTTACCCAAGTTCATATTCTAGTGAGTAACATACAAAGATTTACCACAGGAGGAAAAACCCTTTTCCATTGATGTCAAAGGGGAAGATAAACTTCATAAAAGGAAAACTTCATAAGAGGAAAGCATCATCAAAGGGGGAGTTTTGTATATGAATTTAGTGGGTTTCCCTCAATGAAAAAGGGGGATATTGTTGGATATATTGTCAATGATGTCAATAGTCGATGTGATCATCTGTTTTTAATGATGAATTACCATAGACGAGATTGTCATTGATGTCAACAAGTATATCAGTTAGCAAAAGATTTCAAACAATATGAAGAGATCAAAAACGCATAAGGGAAAATGTAATACGTTAGAAAATGCAAAGATAGGCTGAAGAAATTCGTGATTATTGTTGATCACTATAGGATCAACAATGTTCCTACGATAAAATCTCAGGTGGGTTAGAGAATGAAGATTAAAGCTCAGAAGAGATGGTGAAATGAGTTTTAGAAGAAATATTGGATGACCAATCAAACAATATACAATGACTGATGTCAAACAAAGATTAAATATCAGGAGAGTTAACGAATGAAGATCAAAAGCTCAGAAGAGATGGCATGATAAAACTCATATTAAATCAAGACCGTCGAATCTGCAAGCCAGATCAACGACAGGGATTAATTGTGGGGAGTGAAAGAAGAATTAAACTACTCGCCAATTACACTACCGCAATCTGTCTAGATGATCAGATATTGTATCTTAAAAGATCTATGACTACGGTTGATCCAACAAACGACCAATTTAAGTCAGATTAAATCATGACTGTCGGATGCGCAATCGCCAAATCTACAAAAGGGATGAATTATGGAGATTGAAGGGAGAATTAAACATCGTGCTTGTTCCAATCCCACAATTATTCAGGACCATCTGATCTTATAGCTTCGAAGATCAACGATTGTGGTTAACTCACCAACAATGCACAACTTCCAACTGCGGAGTTTGGGTGACAAGTTAAATCACTTGCAAGTTGTGGTTCTACAATAATCTGTGGTCATGGATCTACTTCAATAATTTTCACAACTGTTGGATCACTTTTGAGTGGAAGGATAGGATAAGTGGGGAAAAACGATTGAGAATTTGATTATATGAATTCTCTTCATCCTTCAGATCTCTTTCGAGTGGAAGGAAAGGATAAGCTAGAATATCTATATCGTAGAAAGATCGAGATTTCGATCTAAGATCCCGATCAATGAACAACATAAGTTTCAGGTATAAATATGTGAGGAGGTTATGCTCCGGAAGGCTTGATATTTGAGATTCCTGAAATGTAAATTTATGTCAACCATCATATCATTTCAAAGTGGAAGGATAGGATAAGCTAGAAAAGTTGCATCATTGACAGATCGAGCCATCGATCTAAGTTCATGATTGACGAGCAACATTTAGTTTGTATCTAAAGTTGTGAGGAGGTTACGCTCCAAATAGTTTGAGATGTGAAATACCCGAAGCCTAGAAATCTAAAATAAATAAGGAACGCCAGATTTGGAGGACATACGAGGATCGTTGGATCAGGGCTATTGGTCAACAGACCACGTCAACAAGGATGTGTGGTAGACCACATTAGAAAGGAAATGTGGCAGACCACGTCAGACGACTGTGTCAACAAAAGGCATATGGAAGACTAAATCAACAAGGATACATGGTAGACCATGTTAGTATCCCACGTCAACAAATACACATGGCATAATTAGATGATGACAAGTGTCAAGAGGAAATTGTCTCATGCCATGTCAACAAGTGACGTAAGCAAGTTACATCACTCCGGGAGATTTACTTTGGGAGTTTCAAATGTCAAAAGTCATAAAGTCCCGAAGAATGAAGATATGAAGTCGCTCTCAGTCATCGATCTAATATACACAGAGAGTTAGGACAAACTTTAGATACAAGAGAAGAACATGTGCCACATGAGGATCCACATCATCAAGACTATGTCAGCAGGGACACTTGGCACAATCAAACAATGACAAGTGTCAAGATTGATTTGGAATTTCAGGTACGTGCAAATCAAAAATCTGAGTGACACCTGCCATCTACTAGGGTCATGACACATCATCAAGTGACGTAAGTAAGTGACATGACTCCAAAGGAAAGAAGGGGTTTGATATTTGGAATCTCTGAAGTCCGAAGACCTGAAGGAGATCTCGACCGTTGATCAGAAAGGGACATGCGTCAGTGGATTTTCAGCTCTAGAAGATTAACGTGCGGAGGAGAGAAGGGGTTGAGACTCGAAATATCCGAAGTCCGGAGACCTGAAGGAGATATCAACCATCAATTTGATGATCGGTTTCATTCTCAACCGTTGATCAAAATAAAGTGGAAGGATAGCGTAAGAATAATAGATGAAGTTGCGGAGTAAAAGGTGGTCATCCATCTCATTGCTTTATTAAGGGACATGCGTCAGTGGATTTTCATCTCTAGAAGATTAACGTGCGGAGGAAAGAAGGGGTTGAGACTCGAAATATCCGAAGTCTGGAGACCTGAAGGAGATATCAACCATCGATTTGATGATCGGTTTCATTCTCAACTGTTGATCAAAATAAAGTGGAAGGATAACATAAGAATAATAGATGAAGTTGCGGAGTAAAAGGTGGTCATCCATCTCATTTCTTTATTAAGTCCTAACCATTGGATTAAGTAATGAAGGATAGATGTAAGGATCGAATATAACCATTGATCTGGTTTCGACATATGGATATGAACCGTCTGATCTGTTTGGCGATATTGTATTCGGGAGATTTGAAAGATTGGAAGCCGTGAAGTCCCGATGGGTGGAGTGCGGAAGTTACGACAGTCGTCCATTTCAAGAGAATGAATCATCGTCGTTGAATTGATAAGAGTTGAGGCGCTCGTCTTGCCTCATGCGAGGTCACTTCCTTTGGTCATATGGTAAAGAGATTTGAAAGGAAGAAAGAAATGCATCGCTTAAATTGTGAACGTTGTGGTTCTACGCCATTGATCATATGAACATGGTTTGAAGGAAGCGTTGATCTCTGTTATCATAGAGACGAAGGAAATTGATCCATGCATGTGATCGATTTGTGAAAAGAAAGGGGATGCCAGGTGTAATGCTGAAGACCCAGATTGATGATCTCTGGTGGTCCCAAAAGTTATTGTAAATGAACAAGTTAGTTATAACTTGTTTAACAAGTCGGCTCAATAACTTAAACAAGTTTTGAGCATAAACAAGTATAAATACAACCATGATTGGTTCATTGTGAAGAGGTGTTTGTGGATGAAGAATGTCTTGTGAAGTGAAGGAGGTGGATCTAGACCTGAGGTGCACTCGAATATAAGAGAAATGTAGAAGTGAAGAAAGTGAAAATATATCAGATAAAAGATAAAGCGAAGAAGGCGTGAATCTTAGAGAGAATATGAAATGCGATGATGAGAGTTTATGGTATACCTTTGATCATGAGATAGAATTGATTCAATAATGAATCACTTCTACTAGAGTTGGTTGAAATCTAGTTTGATAGACTGTGTTCTATCAGCAAGTTGGGTCTTGCTTGAGAGTTGGTGCTCTCCGAGGAGTTGGTGCTCCTTACTTCAGTTGGTGCTAAAACAAAACAGTTGGTGCTAGGAAAATTGTTATTATTATATTCACATATATTCATATAAATTATATACAAACATATGGTATCTTCTGTGTCCATTGTGATTATGATTTTATTGTTCTTAATCTGTTGAAAGATGTTTTAAATGCTAACTTGTAAGAAGAAAAAGTTAGAATAGTCCACACACTAATTCACCCCCCCCCTCTTAGTGTGGGTGGTGTGTTCAACAATAATAGCCCCCTATAACTCTAGTCTTTGTCGATCTAGCAGCCAACGATGCATTTATTATTTTTATTTTTTTATGGCTGGCAGAATCAACAACTAGTTGGGCATGTACTTGCGTTACACATGGTCGTGTTATCCAACTGCTACCACTATAACCTCTAGGTGTGGATAGCGGCCCCATGTGTTACACACTAGAATATTTGGGGGGAGTTGAACTCGATACCTCTTTGGAACTTCATTTTCATGGCACTTGCCAATTAAGCTGCTCCTCCGGGGGCTTTAAAAGTTGAAGGACATGGGGGTGGGATTTGATCTACTTATGTTTTCACGAGTCACGATACCATTTAATATAGTATCTAAGGGTGCAACCACACATTCGAACACTACCTCAAGGTTCCCCCATGGCTTCAAGTTAGGCCCTCACAGGAATCAAACCTTGCCCAATGGTGAAAAACTCCTCGCTTTCCACCATTGGATCCAACCCCTTTGGGCACGATGTGTTTATTATTAATAATGATCAAAACATTACATTTCTTGGGAATACTAGACTTTTCATAATTTTTGGGGCACTCAGGACTCTCAACATTGTAACAATACATTATTTAAAATGGGGGTTCAAAACTTGGAGTCTTACATCCCCTCCCTCTTATTTTGGGACTGTGCTTAGTGCATATACAAAATAGAGATCAAAATCTCAAATTTATTCAAAAATCTACAGGTACTCTACCCACATGGCATCTTCATTCTCCCAGGTATCATCTTCAGGACCGTAGGAGGTCCACTGAACTTTTATCAGCTCTATAACTCGATTCCAGATCATTTTGAATTTTTTGTCCAATACCCGCACTGGCTGAACCTGAAAATATCCCTCTGTCTCTACCTGAATCAGATGCCAATCAATAACAAGACGCTAGAAGTTGGACTTATTTTACACTAGAATAAGAAGAATGGGTTATCTCAATAGTCATCCATAGAAAGAAATCCATAGAGGACATTAGGGTGTGTATAAAATATAGATGCCTTAATTTTTCCTGTGTGCATGACCCTTTCCCAACACCTTTTATTGATGAGGTGCTAGAACAGGTTACGGGGAAAGAATCTTACTCATTTTTAGATGGATTTTTGGGGTATCACCAAGTGAGGATTGTCGAAGAAGACAAAAATAAGACCACATTCACAATATAATGGGGGTCATTTGCATATAATGTGATGCCCTTCGGCCTAAAGAACACCCTTGCAGTTTTTTCCTGTATTGTAATAACATATTTTCGATAATTTATTCACAAGTTTATAGAAGTTTATATGGATGATTGGATGGTATGCAGTCTGCTGAAAGAACTTGTAGCACTATTGCGTTTGATGTTTGATCGATGTAAGGAATTGCAGATATCGTTGAACCTTAGAAAGTGTATATTATGTGTGACACATGGAAATTTGTTAGGCCACATAGTATGCAGAGAAGGAGTACTGGTTGACCCAGCCAAAATTGTGGTTATTGTTAACATGCCTCCACCTACGAGCACTAAATAATTTCACTCCATGCTAGGGTACATAGTGTACTATCACAGGTTTATCAGAAAGTATGCAACTATTACTGCACCCCTGGAAAATCAACTAAAGAAGTCAGAGGTGTTATAGTGGACGCCAAAGTGTGATAAAGCATTCCATATGTTGAAGGAAAAGCTCAACACAAAACCTATGTTGATATTTTTTAACTAGGAAAACAAATTTCATATGCACGCAAACGCATCAGGTATTTCCCTAGGATCCATATTAGCGCAACCAAGAGATGGAGCCATGGATCATCCTATCTATTTTTCTTGCAGGAAGTTATCGCAAGATGAGAGAAACTATACAACTATAGAAAGGGAGGGTTTAGATATGATTTATGCTCTGCAAAAGTTTAGACATTCCTTGTTAGGATCTCATTTTAAGTTCTTTACTGATCATTCTACGTTAAGATATCTAGTTAACAAGCCTATTCTGGAAGGAAGAATTTTTCGATGGTTGTTACTGTTTCATGAATTTTCATTTGAAGTGATCATTAAACCTGGAAGATGTAATGTGGGGCCTGATCACCTATTCTAGGTTGAGTCCATACCAGAATACCTGGAAAACATAACAGTCTTTTTAAGTACATGGGCCTTCCTAGAATCATACTTCGCAACTCATAAACGTCATATGGTGGTTAGAGTAGTGAAATATAAATTTATTGTAGGGAAATTGTATAAGTTGGGGCTAGATAGTATCCTCAGGAGGTGTGTCTTAGATCATGAAAGAAAAGACATATTGTGGGAGTGCCACAGTGGAGTTGCAGGAGGTCATGTTAGAGGAAAGGCCACTATGCATAAGGTCCTCTAAGTTGCATTGTGGTGGGACATGATCTTAAAGGATGCAAAGGTATATTCTATATCTTGTGACATCTGTCAAAGAATGGGTAATTCATCACAAGGAGATGAGTTTCCTCTTCAACCAGTTCGAGATATGGAAGAATTTGAGAAATGGGAGGTTGACTTCATTAGGCCGATCAACCCCAAAATTAAGCATTCAAAGTCTAGGTATATTATTACCGCAATTGATTACCTTACACAGTGGGCGAGAGGTAGCATTTGTTTAGGATTGTTCGATCGATACTGCTGCTAGGTTCATTTTTGAAAATATTATGAGTTGGTTTGGATGTCCTAGGAATATGACCACTGATCAGGGTGGCCATTTTATCAGTAGTACAATATCAAATCTTACAACACATTTCTTGATCCAACATCATAAAATTATCCCCTACCATCCATATTCCAATGGAACAGTAAAGGAGTTTAACAAGATTATAGAGAGAGTATTAACAAAGGTTTGTTGCATAAATAGGGAGGATTGGGATGACAGAGTCGGAACAATTTTATGGGATTATCGGACAACCACAAAGAAACTCCACAGGTATACTCCATTTCATCTAGTCTATGGGAAATAGGTTGTGGTACCTGCATAATTCATTACCCCGAGTCTATACATTGCATAGATTACAGACATGTCAGAGGATGAATTAGTTCCGCAGAGGATTATGGAATTGCAAGAACTTGAAGAAACCAGGTTTTTAGCAGACTTCCATCAATAAGTTGAGAAACAAAGGAAGAAAGCTTTCCATGATAGACACACTAATACTAAATCATTTACACAAGGAGATAATGTCCTACTTTATTGCATTCGATACCATAAACATCCAAGCAAGTTGTGCATGCATTGGTTGGGACCATTTATAGTTGCGGATATCCAACCTTCTGGAGTAGTCAGACTCATGCAAATGGATGGTATACTTCGACCAAGATGGGTGAATTGCGCTCGCCTACAACCCTATATGTCTCAGAACATAGCTAAAAGACTATTTATCTAGTTTATAGGACCATGTATAATAGTTAGATTTGAATTTTTTTTGCAATTTCTATGAATTCAGTTAATAAATTCAAAGAGTGCATTGTTGAATAGCAACATGAATTTCATTTTTTCCGTCTAAGTGTGTTTTGATGTAGAACTGATTACTCAGCAACATAGGATTAGAAGAGCCACAAATCTATTAATGATAGTCATTAAATGTGACAGGGTCCCTTTTGTGGTTGGAGGGAGAGTGAATCTTGATGCAATCCTAGTCTATGTGCCACATGAACCTAGTCCAGTCATAGCCTTTATTATAGCTACAGTAACCCTCTCGAATTCTATTAAACCATAAAGTCGCAATACACGAATATGCCATCGGTATTCACGCCAGGATTCTCACTCGTTAAACTGTAGGGTCTGGAACTGGCCATGTCCCTAAGCAACTTGCTAAGTAAATGCCAAGATCACCCAATAAATTAACCCCGTTAACCAGTCCCATAGGAAAACTTAGATCCAAGTTGCATCTATAGGGTTAATGATGAATAGGCTTAACAATTATTACACAACTTGCCAGTTAAGCCCGAGTATCAGGTTCTGTGAACTCGGTGTAAGACCCATTATTTCCCAGAGAGATCTTAGTGCCTTGCAAATTATGAATTATACTCAAGCCTGTGCAATCCCTGGGCACTCAGTCATGATCCCTAATCCTATTTTATCCTTTGGAGGTGTGTCGATAGTTCAGAATCACCATGCTGAGAGCTACAGGGAGAATAAGTGTAGTTTCTAAGGATGGAGTGTCAGGCGAGCCCTGTGACCCCTAGGTTGAGATCATGGGAAATATCAAAGGGATGGTTGAGCAAGTCAAACTCCTTGACCTCGACTTGACAGACCAGGTTATTTTCTCACAAATGAACATTGATGTCTTCTGGAGTGTCTCTCCAGATGCGTTGGGAAGAATGCAGCTCGTGCCAAAGCTGGAGTTCACCAACCTTTTCAACTTGACTATTATGAGCCTGAGGGATTTTCAAGTTTTCGACACTACTGGAGAGGTTGTGTGATGTACCAAGTTTCTCATTAGCAGGGTACAAGAAAAAAGTCTGTGGTTGGATAGAAGATACCAAATTCACGTAGAGGACATTTATCGATCGAAGGTGAGGATGTATCCAAAGATTTTCAACGTCCCAACAAGCATGGGAAGAAGAAGGGGGAACCTAGTTTATATGAGAGGTTTCATATGTAGAGGGGGGTCGTTCAAAACCAACATTGACCCCATTCTACCCAAGACAGTCAAGACCTCTTTCTATGTAATTTCTTGCAAGGTATTACAGTCGTATTATAAAGGAAAATGTACATTGGATGCCTTATCAGTGGCATATTTTTGCACCAATGATGTTGTATTCAACTAGTGCAGCTATTTATAGGAAGAACTCCTGGTGGCTTGCGATGAAGCTCAGAAAAAAGGTGAAACCTTCACTTACGGGTACTTGTTAGTTGTGTTGTATATGTTGAAGTGGACACCACCCACAAGACTACCTCTATTGCCAACAGATAAGGGGTGATTGGAAAATATGTTGGAGCCTTGGCACTCAAGGTAGGACTCAGAGAACACTTCTTTTAATGACACAATGTTCTCAAAATATTACAACGGGTTGCTAGATGCAACTCAGAGGCTACGCATTCTGCAGGAATTACTCAACCTCAGCACGCAGAACATTGAATTCAACATGAAACACCACCACACATTCGTATGGCTAAGGCATACCAAGCGAGAATACTTCAACACTCAGATGATGCCAAATTACCTAGATGAGAAGGCCTTCGATAAGGAGGTCATGTCATGGCCGAGAGTAAAATGCAACCTGCGCAAGTTAGGGATGCACTACCTTCTATCGACGGAGCTATTGAATAAAAGGGGTGAGGAAGAAGGGGTAGGACCGAGCTCGAGCCTGGAGGAGCAAAAGAAAGAGGCCACAGTGCATACAGATTCAGAGGAGGAGGAAGAGACGCAGCCGCTATAGCACAAGAAGAGAACATTTCCTATGTTCCCACAACTTCCAGAGAAATTCATGTTGACAGGTAAGGATGTCAATGAAATTCTTAGTGCTACCTTTATCAGAGACCCAATGGATAAGAAACTGAGGATGGGGATCTCCCCAAGTAAGTTTTTGAACCCCCAACCCATATCATCCACCATTTCTCGAACTGGATCAGTTGCTCGAGAAACCCACATTACTGATATCTAGGACAACGTTGAGCCTGACACCACTCCATCCACCACCATCATCACTGAACAACCCCCATCACCCCCACAACAATAGTCACCACCTCAGGAAATCTCCATTCGGTCCCATGCCATTGACCTGGAGCCCATGCAGTTGGACCCTTCAGAGATACTCGAGTAGAGACCAGAACTCACTGGTCCAAACCTCGACCTACCCGAATAGAGACTAGAAATCACTAGGCCAAACCCTGAAGCCCAGAGCCAACATATCATACCCTTTGTGCCAATTCAGGACACTTCGTCTTCAAAGAAGATGCAAACTATATCGAAACCACAAGTCCTAAGTCCTTAGCACACTCCCTTAATGACCAAGGTTGAGAGTGTTATCGAAAAGAGAACAACTCAATAAGATAGGGTCCAAAAAGAGGTAAAGGTACCACAGGTTTAGTAGGAACCTGATACGACATCACGACAAAGTGAAACATCAGTGCAGGAACAAATGGAGTTGGTACTCAAAAACCCACTACAGTGCACATAGTTGATGCAACTCTCCCTAGAAAGAACAAAAGTAGTAACTTTCTTGTCATCAACACTGAGGTTGAGGCTTGCACCAAGACCATCTATAGGAGAAGAGGAGGTCGAGACACCTTCAGAGAATTGAACAACCACTGGACTCCCACTACAGGTCCGAGTACCTAGGGAGGCCACCCCTTCTTTTGTTGACCTCGCAGAGTGGCCAACAACATAGTTGGTCAAGAAGATAAGAGCCTCAACTATTCAACTGGAGCATATACTCCAACAATATGAAAGGGATGTATAGTTTACAAGGGAGGAATCACTCCTCGCCAAGCATGTAGGACATAAGAGGAGTACACCAAGGCCTAGGCGGAGTAGAAACAGGAAAGAGTCTAGGAGAATCTTGTCAAATCCTAGCCAGGAATAAGGAAGGAAGCACCACAACTTTCGAAATCCAGTGCCACAGAGGAGCTTGAACATCAGATCCAGCTACTCCAGGGAGCATGGTCACAACTATCCATTCGCGTAAAGAAGCTGGAACTACAGTTGTGGGAGAGTCAACACGAAGCAGAGAAATAACTCTAGAATCTTCAAGAGTATATGGAGAAAGTAGATCTAGAAGGAAATAATGCTCGAGCATCACTGCATAAGTGCACAGTCGAATGCACAAGGATATTCCGCGAAGTTAGCGACTGGATGGAAATTTCTCAATGAATAAGTTGCAGTCTCCATGGATCCGCTAGAGTAGCAGGAGAAATTCGATTAGATCCAACAAGAAAACAACAATTTGAATGCTTTGTTTGAAGCACAATCATTGGCCAAGAAAGAGCTGTGCGAATTTTGACCTTTCGTTCAGACAACATATATGAAGATGCATCAGGTAGATGCTACAATTGATTTCAAATGGAAATCCCTGGTCACATCCAAGCCTAAAGGATGGATTACAGATGTGACTCAAAAGTTTGTAGATGAGGCCTCACTCCTTGCCAGGAAGTGGCAATACAAAATTGTGGGTTTTCAAGAAGTCAGGAAGTGGGCCTTAGCGTTGGTCCGATAGTTGGGCCCTTCATTTGAAGAGGTGGAAAAGGAAAAAGTGAAAACAAAAGATGAAAGAAAAGTGGAGACGAAGGACAAAGTAAAGCAACAAGAACTCCTAAAATTCACGAAAGAGCCAAGGATTTGACTCGAGGGCGAGTGAAGGATTGTCGTCAGAGCCTATTGGTCCTTTCGGTTTTTGTTAGAAATTGTGCAAGGAGGACTACAATCCCAATTTTGGTAAAACACAAGTTATGCAAGCTACAAAGGAGTTGGACAACGGAGCAAGCAAAGAAACAGAAAATGGTTGTGAAAAGGGACAACGCAACACCAGGAAGTTAAATGAAGTTACAACATAACAATAACAAGAAATCATTCAGAGTATAAATCTAGAAGATCCCACTCATCCTATATGTATGAGATGCATATGATTGTAAAGGGTTAGATGGAATAGTTGATAGAGAGGGGTAGATGGTATAGAGGGCACAGACAGATTAAAGGTTCTATGATTGTAGCATGTATACATTTTGGGGGGAAGGGTAGATAGAGATATGAGGCATGAGTCCGGAGCCAAAATCTTGTAACATAGGACTTATTTGTATCTCTGAGATTGTATCCGAGAAGCGCTTCTGATAATATATAAGGAAGGAACTAAAGTTTTGAAATATACTGTGGCATTCTGTGTTTATGATTATGAATCATCTATGTAATTTACTTCTTTATGTCTGATAAGATCAATGTGTTGTCTCTTCTTACAAATGCTTCCGCAACTTTATTGTCTTTATTTCCAGTATGAATGAGTTCATATTTGTTCTATGGTTAGTCTGTCTTGCGCAAGGTTATGGTGAATCTTGAAGATTTTGGGAACCCACCTAAGTATTCTCCTTTCCCTTCCCTATCTTCTTGTCTTGGTTGTGCTTCGGGTGAGACTTTTTATATTCGGAGGATATGAAAATGCCATCCCTCTAGACTACTCGGTTTCTTCTTTTGGTAACCTGAGAAGGACCCTGGTCTAATCAATTTCGCGCCAAATTTTCTACGGTTATAAAAAATTTCCTTTCCAAGATTTGGTATTTAATATTAGTTACTTAATTAAGTAGAGAGTTTTATTTTTAGGTTTAAGTTAAGAAGTGGATAATTTTTTTTTCTTGGATGCAATAATTTTTTTGTTTTAAGTTATTGTTCCACTTAATTGTTGAAACTTTTGGCTATAACAAAATGCCCCTCTAAATTTTGACCCTTTTTAAAATGACCCAAATTATTAAAATTTCTAAAAATAGTATATAAGATTCCAAACTTTTGTTGACTAATGTATAACCGTTAGTTTTGGGTTGATACATTAGATTGATATTTAATTGGGAATCTTGAACCCAAAAAAAATGTTGCCATAAATTTCTTGTAAAATTTATAGTGAAGTTATTATCGTGCAGTTTAAAAATATTATCTATGATTACTTGGGAAACTATGGAGGGGTGTTGCAAATCAAATAAATGAGAATATTT
>SNQJ01S0159298.1:0-10390 GCA_010110895.2 Picea sitchensis | reverse complement strand
CTATACGTGGCATGAATCCATTGGTTTCGAATCCCATCGCCTATTACTGTCTGACATACCTCGTCACCTCATGTTGTCATTATCCACCTTTTCCATAAGAGTCACCTCCCATAACTCTGTCAGTCTTTCTTTCTCGTTCACCCATGGAAAGTCCCTTCACCATGGTCTTTTCCCCTAATCAATACCCACCATGTCACTCAACCGTATGCTTCAGTCATTGTCACCTGCCATCTCATGCTCTAAATGACCCGTTGGCCATTTATTACTGGCTAATTTATCCGTTAACCAACTGACCTACCTCCCGCACGCAACGGATATCCGTTCACTCAAAACTACCCTCACCCTTCATTCCCTCACCATTTACCCAGTCGTCGCTCCAAAGAATTTTCCCCATTTTTCTCTCCATTATATTCAACCGCCCACATCTACAGTCGTCCCCACTAACCTTTGTTTTATTGTAGGTGTTGTTACAATGATGGCGGCAAAGTGAAAGAGAACAGAAGGTGAGGAGAATCCTTTTCTCCCACCTCCTGTCGACCTCGACAGGATTCCTCTGGCCGACAAAGACTACTTAATTGCAGACACAAGATGCAATTTTGACTTCACAGACCTACAGTCATGGCTTAAAGAAGTTTTCCTAGACCAGAGTGACGAAATTGGGCTCTGGGAGTCCAACCTACCCTTGTATCTTTTCCCCCAGATTCACCACTTCCCAGAATTCACCCTTGAGTGCCAAGCCCATTATATCCCCGAACAAAGAGCCATTGTGTCCTCGTTCAGGGAAATTCTTTTCCTCATCACACCAGAAACCATCGACCAAATGATGCAGATATCCCGAGCCGACTCTGCCTCACCTTTTAACCTCGAAATCATCACAGAGCTCTACCAGAAGCTGTCGTTTCCTCAAAGAGCTCAGATTTTTGAGATTTTTCTTCCACAATCCTCTCATATCCCCACTACAAACTCCCCTTATCCTCCTCCCTGTTCTCAATAAAAGGAAACTAGGTCATCACGTCACTATGCACCTTGCTTGGTTATTTTTCAAATCAATGGGTAGATGAACCCATTTTGGGATTTCTATCTATTTTCTCCACCGATGAGAAACCCACTACACAGTTCGACTATAGCATGTTCCTGGCAGACAAAATTCACGAACAATTCATAAATTTCACCACAGAAGGTATGTTAAGGTATTTTGCAATACTGGCATACCTGTTCATTTTCTTCTAAGCGGACAAATTTTCTTTTTCTATGTGGAAGATGGAAGAGGATGGTAGACCACAGGAAGTAACAACATGGACTTCTCTTCTCAGACATAACTCCATAGAATTCAGTTTCAAGCAGTTCATCAAGCAGTTCTAGCACCCAGTGGTGAGTATGCTCAACGGCAGACCCAAACCCAGAATTAATGATGAAATTTAGAGAATTCTACATCTCTCGAACCTTACAAACACTGGTGATTGGTACCTATACCAAAATCATACTGAAATTAGAGTCTATGGGTGTGAGTTGGCCCCATATAAACTACCCAAGTACTTACCTGTTAGAATTTTTCCCTGGAATACATAAGGCATATGATAAACTCAGACGACATACATTTTGTGTCTTTGAAGAAGAAGCAACAACTCAGAATCAAAGGGTAGATTGGATCTTTCATCTACAACAGTCGAGGTGTCGGGGAGGAAGAAGACATGCTGCTAAAAGAAATGAAATTTTTTGTTAGTTTCACGTGGCACTATGATCCATGGGGGATAATTTCTGAGATGAGAATAAAAAATAAGAATATCCCGTATGTTCACATATCTAGGCCTGATGTAGAGAAGTTTGCAAACTAGACAAAATGGGAGCCAAACACACTGGTTGAGGCAGAACAATAGGACCCTTCAGTCGTTGTTTCACAGACGACTACACCAAGGATCCAAAGGAGAAAAGGCCCAGGAAGGACACTTCACCTTATGTCACTGAAGTATCATCTGAGGAGTTTCGATTGCACACAAAGAGGCCAAAAACCACTCAGGCTCCTGACATGACTGGAGAAAAGGAAATTCCATCCACTACAATGATGGAGGTGGATCGATCACTCCTTAGTACAAGCAACAAGCAAATCATAACCTCAGTATTGCCAAAGAAGCCTACAGATACTCCACCAGTCAACTATCCAGGCAAAACAAGACCGAAGCTGAGTATTTTCAAGAAATACGATTTGATCAATAAAAAGAATCAGACGCTGACCAGCAGCACATATGCTCAGTTTTGGAAGCAAACGTCGACTGCACAACACAAACTTCTATCGACATTTGACATTGAGAAGGGTAGAATGCACATGTCATTTCTCCAAGAACAGGTTCCAGACCCAAATGTAATCACTGATTACAAAAGGGAAACTTTTGAATTCCAGACTAAGGATGTTCATCCAGCTGATCAAATGGATCTGCAAAGGAAAACTAGAGAAATGGTTTTCTCCATGTTGGAACATGCTTCCACTACTTCCTCCAAGTTACAAGTGTCTCTGAATAATGTCCAGACGCAGCTGAAGTTGGAAAAAATATCATCCTTTTCCAAGGATAACATGATTAAGACATTGGAGGAACTGGTCCTCAAGATCGAATATGATCCCTCGAATGTGAAAGTAGTCGAGGATATGATCAAGAAGAAAAATGTTGACATAGCATATCTAAGGAAACAATTGAAGTTGCCACCAACAACAGACTCTCAGGAAAAGGAAATGGTGGAGACAGAAGGAGAAAAAGATGAGATGCTTAATTTGATCATGGAGCAGAATGCACAATTGAAGGAAATGGAAGCTAAAATGGAGAAACTAGTGAAAGAGAAAGAGTAGTCAAAACCCATGGAATTCATTCCATTGAGTGCAGTTCCACTCTCAGGAGTGAGCACAATGTCACTAGTAGAAATTCCATCAGCAAATCCACTAACGTCTCTGGAAAAGACTGTTGAACTGGCTAAATCTATGGAAGAGATGAATCTGCAAGAAACAGAGATTAGCAGGCTCAAAAAGGAGATTGAGAACCTCTAAGAACTCAAATCTTCTTACCAAACCAGCTACTCTAAGGAAAAACAGGTGTCATACCAGCTCAAACAAGAGTTACAACACATTTGGAAGCAAACAGTGGCAGGAAAAACACTAGCCGAAGTCAAAGAAAGTGTCTGGACGGACATCACCAAGTCTATGAATGAAATATGGCCAATGATACAAATTATGTTTGAGAAAAATGAATTGGTACAAAGAAGTAGACAAGCCATTGAGAAGATTAGAGCAGAACTAGGAGAGATGCCCACCGAGGCTAATGAAATCATCAAATTCCTAAATTCTAAAACTAGAGAGGAGCTAGAAGATCTGAGAATTGAAGATAGAACAAAGACCATACTTGAGGTCAAGAGAGTCTTGATGAAGAGAGGACTGATGCTACATCTAGAAGAAAAGGTTCAGGATATGGACCTAGGGGTGTAAAGGTTTTTTATCAAGATCGAGGCTCTACAAAAGAAGGGTCTTCCTGGTTTNAGCCACTGTGGCTAAGGATAGTTTGAAATTTTCAGGAAAACAAGGTAGTATCACTGGCAAGGAATTCCTAGATGCTCTATATTTGGACATCAGCATACAACATGAGATCTGATACATATTCATCATCAAGCCAACTTTTGCTAAGTACACAGAGATGGATGAAGTTTACCGAAGGTTACTCAAAGTCGTCATTCCCAGTCATCTTCGATGGGAAGAGCTTTGCAATATGATCGAGTAGTCGATGAGTTGTCCCAACCCAGTCATCTATCCATTCAGATGAGGTCCTGCAGAGGCCTCACCAACGGTTCACCCAGAAAACAGCATGAAACTTTGACACATCATCAAACAATTTCCTAGATTTTTGTAGTTTGTTAAGTTAGTTAAGCTAAAAATAGATTTATCACGTCCTGATCTTTAATGATAAGATCGTTTGTAATTTTGGTTATAAATAATTCACTTTTATAAGTATTGAGGGTTGATCTTTACGCCCTACGAGCTACCATACTATAATATTTTTCAAGAGATCTTCCATTAATACAAAGAGGCATTTCCACAGGAATCTTGCGTGTACTCATTGGTGATGTTTCCTTTCTAAGTTAAATGCTATTCTCACTTAGTTATCACACTGTTTTCTAAATATAATCTTTTAAAGTAACGAACATTGTAGGATTTATCTTTGTATACCCTGTTTCTGGCTTTAAAGGATTTTAGTGTTTCATCTTCTGATTTTACGATAAAGAAATTCTTAACTGCTTCTTTGTTGTAATTGACATTCTCGCCTTTTCTGCTATTCCTCATTTTTGCTTCTAAAAGAATCCAATGATAGCATTATCTCTCCCTGTGAAAGGTTTCTTCATTTTCTAGTTTAGATTTTATTTCATGATACAGACCCCATAGCCCAATGGATGTGTAAAGCTCTCTCAGCCAACCCAACGAAAACAACAACAAACAAGACAAACATATTTTATTCACCTAGCCTAATATTTTAAATCTGAAACATATCTAAATCATACAGAGAGATCCCTCTCTAAAGCTGGTAGGGCTAGATCCCAGCTTCGAAGTGGTTGGATAAAGTTACCTCCTGTAGATTTCTTCTTTTTTGACAACCTCTAGGAAATTTATAGAGCGTTAACAGGTCCCTTAAGGAAAAATCCATTGCTCTTTGGAAAGTGGCACTTGCATTCATAAGACCAAACGACATTCTTAAGTACATAAAGGCTCCCCACAGTGTGGTAAATGTAGTTTTGAGCTGGTCTTCTCTTTTAAGCAAGACTTGGTTGTATCTTGAAAACCCATCTAGCATAGACATCATCCTTTCCCCTGAGACCCTTTGAAGAAAATGTTCCATGTTCGGGAGCAGGTAATTTTCTTTCAAAGACAATTGGTTGAGGTTACAGAAGTCAATGCACAAACGTATGTCACCATTCTTTTTTCGAACAATTACCAAATTTGACATCCAAGAGGAATATCTGATAGGGGTTATGATGCTAGCATCAACCATCTTCTGGAGTTCCTTCTGTATTTGGCTTGCCAACTTTGGATTGATATGTCCTAGCTTTTGTTGGAAATATTTGGCTCCTTCTACCAAAGGTATAGTGTGATGGACAACGTCCCCCCTATAGGATTTCAAATCATTGTAGTTCCAAGCAAAGGTGTCCTTGAATTCCCTTACTAGTGCCAAAATCTCTATCCTCTCTTTCTCGGTGGTGCCTTTACCTATTTTGATCATTCTTGGATCTATTTATGTGCCGATATTGAATTCCAAGGCTTCATCATCTTATTTGTTGGGTATTTTCCCCTTGAAAATGTCATGCCTATCAAACAGGTCTTTTAGGGGAACACAACCCTTTGGCAAGGTATTTCTTTGAAGGTTAATAAATTCCAGGTTCATGGAATCATCTAGGAAATAAATTTGTGAATCAGTGAACTCCTTGCTATTCTCCATGAACTTGATAATTTGATCGTCATGTTCAAAGACTTGCCAATACTCCAAATTATCAGGGGAAAAAGGTCTAAAAAGAACCTCCATATTGCACAATTCATGAAGAGGTCCCTCACAAGGCTATAAGGTAGAAGCAGAGACAACCAAAGCATTCTCCACGTGGTTTTCTTTTCAAGGAGTGGCTTCAAGTGAAATTATCTTGAATTTTTTTGAGAGGGATTGAGCCATGTCTCTGTACTTCTTCAACTTCTCATTTTTAGTGGCAAATCTCATCATAACTTGCGATACAATGAGGTCTGAGTCTCCTTTTTCCTTTAGGTGTGTAATGCCTTTGTCAATTTCTAAGTTGAGACCTAGGATCAAGGCCTGATATTCGACAATGTTATTGGTGCAATGGAATTCCAGCCTATATGAATGGTAACATACTTCATTGGAAGGGGCTATCAAAACAATTCCAGCGCCTGATCCAGAGTTTGAGTGGGATCCATCAAACTCCAAGGTCCAGATTCCTTCAGTTTCTTCAATGGTGTTGGTATCTAACTTCCCTTCTTGGACAAACCAATTATTGAGGTCACTATCAATACACAAGAGTTGGTCATTTGGATCATCAGAGGTTTCAACTGGGGAGCCTACGAGAGGTTCATTGTAGAGGGTGAAGAATCCTCCTTCACGATGAGGGATAGCTGCCTTGGATTTTCATTCATGAAAAATTCCATCTAAGTGATCTATAAGGCCTTTGTGAAGGATAATACCCAAATTTCTCACGACATCTATAACAACCACATCTATCAAGAAGTGAGCGTTGGGGTAGGAAACAAAGAAAATATCTAGGTTTTTAATGATTCCTTTTGCAAAGTCACCTCCGGTATTTGGTTGTAAAAGGATCAACCCTAATTGGTGCATAACCTCTTCCATCATCATGTTGGTCGTAGCATTCGGGTGCAGGAGACAGTTGTGGAGGAGGGATTCCTTGACTTGGAGAGTGACATAGAAAGGTGTGAACTCACCATTATTGGAGAAAGGGTATCCCACTTGGTGGATAAAGAGAGGAAAATATTCTAGAGGATCACACTTAATGGTTTTAGGTGGGAACATCTCAGTTTCCTCCCTCTCTTCCTCAAGAGGCTCTGTTTCCAAAGGAAGTTATTGAAAAGGGGTATTTCTCTCATGGGAAAGGCTCCATTTCCTTTTGGTGGGAGTGAGTTTGACTTGGAGGACTTCTGGGGGCTTAGGTTGCAAGACAAGCTCATCACTAGGGTTCCAGAGGTCATCATATCATGAAAGGTCAACCTGACAAATGTAGTCTTCGAATTCAAGATTTCTCTCAATCTGAAAGGCTAAGTCTTGTTCTTGCTCTAAAGTTGTAGGTGACCAGTCTTTGAGGGTGAATTGTAAGATTCCTTCTAAGGAGTATAGGCAATGATCAAGGATAGCTTGTTCTGAGCCTAGTTTTGATCGGATCTTTTTGAGTAGAAGGTTGAACCTATCTATGAAATCCCTAACACTCTCACAGGACCCTTTGCAAATGCTAAGGTATTGGGAATAAGAATCTTGTGTATGTTCACTATTGCACCATCTTATTCTAAAGGCCTTTTGTAGCTCTTCAGGGTTTTTTATGCTTCCTTTTGGGTAGGCATCAATCCAAACTTTAGCATCCTCCACAAGAGAGCTTGAAAAAAGTATCATAAAGACATCAGGATGTTCCTGACTAGCCAAATGAAATTCAAAGCTATCATAGAACTGGGCCCAATGTGAGTTACCAGGAACTGCTTTTCTTGAGAAAAGTGGTAGCCAAGAACTTGCATCCTTGGGTAAGTCGTGTAACCCACCTTGGATGTTACTCAGGTCGAAACAACTGAAAGTCTCTAGGTGAGACCACTTGTGTGGATTAAGTGGGGGTGTAGGGTTCATTAGAGTGAAAATGGCCACAATAGAGGGGTTTGAGTACTGTCGCCCACTACGGGTCGTCATCAATGGAGTCACCAGATAATTTTCTTGAAATTATCAAAGAAAAGGGGAAAACACCCTAGTGGAGTCGCCAGGTAAGTTTGTAAGGAAAAGTCTCTAAGGCAAGGCTTACCAAAAAGATTTTTCATTTGAGGATAATTGACTCAGTGTTCCTTGGCAATGACACCAAAATGTTATCGCACAGTTTGTATCTAGGAGTAAAGGCTATAAGGTAGAAGGCCAAACTAGCATAACATGAACCTATCCCACCCAATGTCACCATGATGGGTAGGTTCTTTCTATTTAGGGAGGCTAGGCCCAGGGGAGATGTCCCCGGTGACCTGGGGTTTTGAAAGGGAAAAGGATAATAGGACAAGGACAAGTTCCCCCTTTCACATATATCCGCCAATCAGATAGTCCCAACTAAACAACCAATAATAAAGTATAACCAAAGAAAAGAAAAGAACCTGCTTGAGACAATACAACAAAGAAACTGATACGTGCAATCCTGGTTATTACTTCATATATATTAAGGACTATATGATATTCAATATGAGAAAATTTGAAAGTAAATGTTGATGAAGTCAATGTTTACAAAATAGAAATAACAGTAATGTCACTTCACCAATAAATACTAGAATTATATAACATCCAATATAACAAATCACTTCTTAACTCAATTAATGCCTTCAACAACCATTCGATTACTCAAAAGACAAAATGTTTCTGCAATAAAGATGAAATATTCAATGATGACATCAGTAACTTAGGATTAGTAGGTTAGTCTAGGCAAGGGTTAGTGTAGTTAGGGTTTCAATTTCAAAAGGTTTGAGAGTGTTTAGATCCAATTCTACTTCAATGGTGGAGGTCTTGGGATCAGTGCCTTAGGGTAGAATAATAAGTGAAGGACGCACAGGTTGAAGGAGATGAGATTTCAAAGGACTAGAGGGAAAAGTTTCAAGGTGTTGCTAAAGCAGGGCCTCAAAGACAGAATCCTAGGGGAGAGAGTCTCACTCCGGTGTTGCAAAAACAAGGCCTTGTGCTCTCTCCTCCTTCCCAGCAAACAACTAGCTCATATGAAGCACAAAAAACAAGATAAGAAAGCTTAATGAGGGAGAGTGTTGCTACATCAAGGATCTTTCATCAAACCCTAAAGGAAAAATGACCCTAAGTGTAGATAACCTAGGCCTGGGACATCTTCGTCCTCTTGAATTCTAAAGGGTACGGCTAGCACAAAGGGAAAGAGAAACAAGGGGTGTAGCTACAACTAGGCTCTCTTCCTCTCTTTCAATGGCTGAAGGTTTCTCTATCGGGGGACATGAGACAAGGACCTACTTGTGTGCGTGTCACCTAGGGTTTTGATTCAGTAAATTTATAAGCAATATGCAATAAATTTAAACTACAACCATTCAATAAGAAGTTTTGCAGAAGAAACACTTACAATTCATGAAGAAATAATCATGCAAACCCTTGTTGTAACACCTTCCTTCAAGAGAAACACCATAAATGCAAAAAAATCTCTTCCTTCAACAAGTACACATCACTTAGTTCAGCCAAAAAGCCCCAATATGGTGCTAAAAATTAGACCTCACTATGAGTGAGTGAAAATTGATGATAAAAATGAGAGTTAAAACCCTTAATATATACTGTATCAATGACCTAATTTTACCTTTTAGGTCATAAAAAGGCCGACAAGGCCATAATGTCAAAATCATATTGTTTTTACATTAAATGCTAAGTAAAATCCCTAAACAAGTAAAAATGAGAGTAAAATTCCCTTCAAGGGAGGCACTAGCCCTTTCTAGGGAAAATGAGACACCAAGGAGAAAAACGTTAGCCCCCCAGAGGCCTCTCCAACATGCCACATGTGCCACTGCTGCTTAGTCTGCCTCCAAAATAATCCATGAAGTTGGATGACATCATGGTGAAGCTAGAGATGTTCCAAGCCTTCCAAGGTAGGCGTTCCACTGAAAAGGGGTCATTCCCCCTAGGTCTAGTCCTGCCAGAGTGCCTCTGATGGAATGTCCTCTTCCTCTTTGGTGCAAAATCCCTGATCCATATCCATCTTCTCTCTACCCTCTGATGGGGTCTCATCATCCATCTGGTGGGATCTTCAGCCCCATGGAGGTATTAACTAGTCATCTCTCCATGTGTACTGGTCCAAATGCTACCTGTCCCTCGGGCATGGTCCTAGACATCAAAAGCTACGCCCTCCATGGGCTCATCAGTCACTGGGATCATAGCAATTTTAATCACATCTCATCATCAATATTATTAAACGTATGCATAAAAACCCTAATACATCCGTCAATAGCTCAAAGACATTACAAAAACCTGCAGTACAAGATTGGAGAAAAAGACAAGATGTCCTATTGGGCTAGTATCCACAAGAAAAGGAAAGTTCCCAGGAAGATTTCATCCAAGCCATGTGAGTGAGGTGATGTGGCTAGGGGGTGTCCAAACATGTGGGTGCAGTGAGTGCCAAGGATGCATAATGTTATCTGTGGGTGCCTTTGTAGAAGGCAAGCTTTACCTGTCATGGATTCATTTTCTTCCAAGCCCGTTCTTTCCTTTATTCTTTTTTTTACGTTATTCTTTTATTTTATTTTTCTTCTTCTTTTTATTTTTATTCAACGGCTAAATAAAGGACACTACCTTGGCATGGTGACCAGAGCTAATAGTGTTACCCACAAGTACTTTCACAAAGATGAGAAGGTTGGCTCGTGATGAGACCCCATTTCCCTTGGCCATGCAACCAAAGGTCACTTCCCTGGAGTGGTAACCAGATGGTGGCAATGTCATACTGTTAGGTACCCACGAACTTGATAGGCTAGCTCGTGATGAGACCCCCTATCCTCTGACTATATCTTGTTTGTTATTTTCCAGGTCCCTCTTGTTTCTTGCTGAGTGGTGTTATAACCCTAAATTGCACCACACATGCTTACCTGGCATCAGGCCAACTCATATCCCTTCTTTTCCAA
>SNQJ01S0159295.1:0-21880 GCA_010110895.2 Picea sitchensis | reverse complement strand
TCTTGTACTTGAACATTTAAGTGGGGTAAAAGGAGGTTGCCCCCTCGAAGAGGCTTATTATCTGAAATTATCTCTTTTTCAAGGCGTTGAGTACCTTTCTTGAAGTTTTTCTATGCTATATTGATGTTTGGTTCTTAACATAGGACATGCTTGGAATCTTTTAAATCTTTGATTACAACTTGGAGTGGTGAAAACACAAGCGTAAGTGATTTGATATACTAATATAATATTATAGGAGAGACTTTGAATGCATAATGCATCATTAAAATGACCATCATCTAGTTGAATTTTTCCAAACCCTACAATGCTAAAAGATCTATCATCACCAAAAAAAATTGTTTGTTTTTCCATTAATTAAGAGAAGAAAAATTGATTTATCTTTATCGATATAATAATATGCTCCAAAATCTATAAGCCACTCATTAAAAGAAGAAGTAGATATTGCATTGAAGGAAAAACTAGAAGTAGAAAGTCCATGAGAAGTAGAGTTAGAAGAAGAAGAATCAGTATTGATGTTGTCCTTCTTCATTGTTTCTTCTAAGGCCTACATATTCTTAAAACATTTAGACTCTCGATGACCATATCACCCCAAAAAAATTGCAATGTCTATCAGTCTTCTTACTTTTTGATTTTGTTCCTTTGTCATGATTAGGAGGAGGATCTAGTTGAGAGGGTTTGGGACCCTTGTTTTTCTTGTTATTGTAAGGATGTTACTTATTCATGTGCTTGGATTTATTCTTTTGTTGGGACACTAATGAATTTTATATGTACCTATTGTGTTGATCACTCCAATATACAAGAGCTTATCTTTCTCTCTAATCAACAAATCACAAAAAATAAATCTAGAGTGGGTGGTTTGTAAGTCACCCTTAGAGCTTCTTAAATGGAGAGAAAAGTAGATACAAAGATATAATATATTGCACTACCTATATTAGAAATAATAACATATATCAATTGGTCATCAACCTTTTCGATGTTATAGTCTCTAGGTAAAAGTCCCAGTGTTTTGAACTTAGACATATAATCTTCAATACAAGAGAAATTGTTTGGATTTAAAGAAATTAATTTGTTTTTAAGCTAGTGGGATTGAATCTCATCATGTTTACCAAATATAGTTTCCATCTTTTTACAAGCATCATTTGGTTTTACAACTACTTGAAGGTGAAACTGTAAATCACTAGAGATGGAAATTTTGATTAATCCACTTTTTCGTTATTTTACTTATATTGTTCATATTTCTATGAGGAATCAATGGTGGTAGTTTCTTTTCCCAAGGTAATTTGGAAAATCCCTTCACTTCGTAGTACATCATCCATATAGGATTCCAAGAGAAGTAGTTTGAACTGGTAATAAAAATACCGCTTGGATTGGCCATATTAAAATAGGAAAGTAAGAAGGATTTAAGAGTAGACATAGATTGTATGGATTGAATGATCTCAAAAAAATAGGTGGTTTCAAAAACAATGGAACTTCCAATGGACTTTAAATGTCAAAGTTATGCCATTTTCTAAGAAAAGCATATAAGGTAACCAAAGTGCCATGTGGCATGTATAGGTTGGCCCACATGGCGATGGATACACAATGAGGTACTAAGTAAAAACAAATTCCCTTTCTTCTATGATGATGTTACTTTATAAATTAAAGTTGCATGGAAAAATCAACTTAAAAAATGAAAATTAAAGTTACCTTATAGTGATTCACTTTTATCATTTAAGTAAAATGCACTTTATAATAAAGTTGTGTGGATAACTTAAAGTTGCATGAACGTTTTCAAAGAGTAACTTAATGAAAATATAGACTAGAACTGAAGACCTCTTGTTTAATAAAGTAACTTTAAACCAAGTCAGCTAATGAAAAATATATAATAAATGTTATGAAGGAGGAGGTGTGACTTTGTTTTTCTTTTTTATTTATTTTTTATTACACTTTTCCTCAAAGTGTGTGCTTACACAAAAACCCTTGTTTTCATCTATAAAAAGATTCAACACAACCACACACACACACAAAAAAAAGAAAATATATACAAATAAACACATATTGAAAGTCTTGAAAAACTATGAATTAGGTCTTGGTTAGCCTACCTAGAAAAGAGCAAAGAGCATATGTAAAAAATAAAACATTTTTTGCTCTATTTCTAGTTTTCATAGATCATACAAGGTGAATGAAAAAGAGCATACATAAACCAGAAAGTGTAGAAAACTATGAAAACAAACAAAAAAACTAAAATATTAACACAAAAAAAAAAAACTGTAACAAAACTTTATACCTTTGGATCTAAAAAATAGTCGCATATCGAGAAAACATAAACCTTTTTTGGTGAAATGAAAAGTATTTCCAACTGAAAGTAGTACTCTAGATTTAATGGAATAGTTCACTTACCCCAAAAATGCATAGAAATAGATGAATCCATAAATCCTTTTATGCAAGCAGAGACATAGATTCAAGTATCAATCAACAATGGGAGGGGGTCTTCATATGATCTCTAATACCATGTTTGAAAAACAAGGTATTTACACTTAGGTCAAACACATTAATAAACCTCCCACACAAATAGATTAAATATAAGCACACTAGTTACTATGTGGTTAAATCCTTCAAACTCTAAAATGGTCCATGGCCACTTGAGGCAATATATTAATGCAAAGGGAAAAAAAAACATATGAGTTTCTCACAATAAATCAACAACAAATTACCCTCCATTCTCTTTAAATAGACTGTGGATCAATAAGGTGTTAAGACACAAATCAATGTAGTCATTAGTATCAAGGAGAATATAGAACTGTTGAATCACTTTATGCGTAGAACATATTGTGACTATTGAATTAAAGAACTACAATTGCATAGTAATGCATACCATGGTGGTTTCACCTTTTTTACCAATATCTTATCATTTCCATTCATAAAGGGGGTTTTAAAATTGTGAAAAATAGATTCAATGTACTATAGGTATTTTTGGGGGGGATGCAAGGTATTGGGGGGTTTTATAAGTATTTTGGGGTATAAAAAAGGGTATTTAGTAAAAATAGGGGATATCTAGTAAAAACAAGGTTTTTTAATTAGAAATATGTATTGGGAAGAGGGTTCACCAAAATGATTTTGGGAGGTATTTATCAATATCTAGTGAAATTAGAGGTATTCTTCAATATGCCACGAATGCATATGTTATTTCATAGGTTCACTGAGTGGAGACCATGTGATGCATACTAAGGAAAAACGATTTACCTAAAGACACATTAGAACAAATTGATCTTATGTAACTCCTAATTGTCTAAATATCCTAACACGAAATATCATATGCACAACAAAATTCTCTTGAATCCTATAACAATAATCAACAAAAACATTTAACATAATGGTAACCACAATTTGAAATTTAATTGAACATATAGAAATACACCACACGCAGATGAATGTTCAATACACAAGGTAATGTATACTTCCATAAAAAATAGAAAGAAAGAAGAGCTATATCCACAATCTCCAAATTTGTTTATTAAATCAAGGCCAAGATCTTAGGCGTGTCAAAATAATCTTAAGACATTTCTAACATCTCTAGATATTTATTGATCAACATCACTACAACCAATTTTTAGGTAAGCTATGATTCACAAGCCAAAATATTCACACCAACCACCACCCAAAGGTTGAACTTCTACACAATATTGACTAGTGCCTCTATATCCTACCACCACTATTTAATGGATCTTTTCTCATAGGGCAAAGGTTCCTTGACTAATCATGGACATATAATTTTATACAAAAATATTGGAAGTCGAACAACTCCAACCATTTTAGCTGCCAACGATCTGGTTGCCTAATGAATCTATTCCTTTCTTCAACATGTCCCTTATATATTCATCTTCGGAAATGGATATTTTTGTTCTCAATGGTAAACAATGTTCCCATACATTTATTCCAATGACCTTCCAACTAGGGTAAACCATCACACACACTTGATCATGACAATCATTCTCTAATTTAGCTTATTCTAGTTCTGCAACACTAACTTGAGGTTGCACAACCAAGAATAGTTCCATCGATTTGTAACATAATGATCTAATCCTATAACTCACTTGTGAAACAATTGTTATGACACCTCATCTAGTTTCTATAACAACTAATTCCAACACCCACTACTTCCACAATAACTTCTAATGGCATAATTGTGAGAGGTTATCTCCTTTAACCATTGTAGCAACTTCTGTAGCAGTTATATTTTGATTTGTAGAAACTTATATAGAATATTTTGTTGTAGTTAGGTCTTCTTCTATAACAACTTTAGCAACTTTTGTAGCATCTATGTCTTATTCCATAACAACTATTGTAGTATCTTTTGTAGTAAACGAAAATCTACAAAAACATTATGAAAAGGAAATATAAATTATTTAAAGTGAATGAGATGGTAGTATACATTTCTATGCTAGGGATGTTCATGCATCGTAACCCCCTAGTTGGAAAATTTGATCATCTTTCTCAAAAGGTAGGATAACCAAAGGTGTACAATTGGACATCCTCCTCTACCCATCTTTGCTACTAACATCCACAAATTTTTTGTCCCAACAATACTTTTCATCTACCCCACTTTTATTCTTAGCCTTTTTTCCATTCTTTGAAGAACTATTCAACAAGGTTGCACTACCTCCTTTTCTTTTACCCCATCAGTGTTTACTGTATTACACTTCTTGCACTCAATGGTGGTTATTTTCACCCCAACCTCCCTCTTCTGGATGATCACCATAATCTCATTAATCAAAACTAATAATTTCTTCTCAAGCATATGCTTACTCTTTTTTCCTTGGACTTCCACCACTCCTCAACTATAATCACTTACTTCTACAACACCAACAACTTCCTCTTACAAATTATTCATCACCTCAACTTTCACAACCTCTACCCAATGTTATTAAAAATTGGATTTGTATCCTTTATGATACAAATGGATGTCGGTGGCCTCCCACCTATTCCAACTAGTTCATTTTGGTAGTTTTGCAAATTGGTAGTTTTTTCCTATTTTTCAGGTCCCCAAATTCCGGGGTCGTTTTGAGGCCCTAAACAACGTTTTCAGGGCTTGCCACAATCAAATTGTGGACTATGTTAGAGTTTGACGAAAACATGTATAGTCCTCGGATAGACCTTTCAAATGGGCTCTCGTGCACCTAAAACGTAGATCGTATGAAAAAGTTACGACCCTGGGAAGTTGATGTACTAGCTTACCCCAACAGGGCCCACATGACTTTTGGCACTTCATCTCCTAGGGTTAGGTTTTTGTATGTCTAGGGATTTGGAATTCATTCTTATTGTAAAAAAGGCCTTCAAAGACTCATTGTAATCATCTTCCTATGAATGATCCCATCCGTCACATATCTTCTTAGAGATAAGCCGCCACCATTCCAACAAGCTTGTTTTCCGCTGCATTTTACAGTTTCGTCTTATTTCCTTATTGAATATAAACCAATTTTAATGTATCTCTATTATTCTGTGTTACAAATATTTTAATAATCTGTATTCATTTTGTTCTGCTCATAAAATCTAGATCATCGATATCAGAGAAGTCTGCTCCTTGTCGTTCTTAATGCATGTCGCCAATGAGGTCAGGGTACAAAGAATTAGGTCTCAAGCTTGTTTCTCTTGAGGACAAAAGATCTTGCATGCCAAAGAAACCTCTCATGGAGGGAGAAAAGAAAGATGATGGGATAGGAGATCCTTTCAAAATGTTTCTTGAGGAATCCCTCACACAACAGAGGAACGATATGATGGATAGTTTTGCGCAAATACTTAGGTTGTTACTGATAGACGATGCATCTTCCTCAAGAGAAGGCACCATCCCTTAAAGGTACAAATCAACTTTAATATTCCTATATTTAAAGTTCAAATAGATGCAGATATTGTATAGAAATGGTTGAATCTACTAGAAGGGTATTTTTCTATCCATAACTTTTAGAATAGAGAAAGGATTACTTTTGCGCTCCTCAAAGTCGTTCCCCATGTCAAAGATTGGTGGGAAACTTTCTGTGACCAAAAGGAAACAAAGGAACCCTCATTATTTACAATCGTGATCACCTGGGAATCCTTCAAGGATGCTATTAAGGAACAATACTACCTTTTCAGAAGTTATGATAACTTGTATACAAAATGGACCACACTGCGGCAAGAAAGAGACCAAGCAGTGCTAGATTTCACAAATATATTCCATACCTTACACACCAATATGGGTATCAAATATTTTGAGTGACATATGGTGCTCAAGTATTGTGGTGCTCTGTATAGATACATCTAGATTGAAATGGAATCTCTGGACATCTCATCCTTGGGCGCGGCCTATCGATATGTTGTCAAAATCGAGCATAAGCTCAAACAAAAGACATGGAAATTTTGGCCTACGAACCCCTCGCAGCAAAATCCAGTAAAGGGTAGCCCCAACCCACAGAATGAAGGATATAGAAAATATGGATAGCATCAAGAAAACCAATCCAAGCCGCAAGCAAAGAAGGAAACCAGAAAGACAAAGAAAGATACCGGGAAGTGGTGCAACTTCCATAAGAGCCCTTGGCATAACACTGTTGATTGTAGCTCAAAGAAGTCGTTGGTGGCTCAAGTGAAATCCTTTGAATCAGATGCGGGTTCCGAATTGAGTCAGAACAAGAAAGGGGGAGGAATATCATTGACATGGAACCCAGTGCCACGGTTTCTACCACCAAGCTTTATCCCGGTGAACCATACAAGCTAGAAGAAGGCGAGCACCTTTTCCATTCATAGATGTGGGTAAAAGGCACCCTGTTGCACTTAATCATTGATAGTGGTAGTTAGAAAAACCCATGTCAGTAGAGATCGTCAAGAGACTAGCCCTGCTGACAACGTTACACTCACATCCCTGCACCATTGGATGGCTCTGCCAAGGAAGCGATCTTTGTGTCAGCCAACAATGTTTATTTTCGTACAACATCAAGCCCTTCAAATATGAGGTATTGTGTGATGTTGCTCCTCTTGAAGTTTGTAATGTTCTTTTGGGCCAACCTTATTTATGGAAACATCATGGTGTATATGAGTCTAGGCCTCCTAGTGTTATTATTACTTTGAACAATAAATTGTACAGGATACCCGAGGAAGTCCCATCTATTCCTATTTCCTTGATCTCTGCCAAGCAATGCGGGAAGGTCATCTCTCGGACCGAGAAATTTTTCTTCTTCGTGATTCACTCTCAGAGTGAGCGAAAGATCGCAACCATATCCAGGGCCTCCGTGGTCGATCTCTCCACACAACAGAAGAAAGTGGATAAGTTCGTGGAAGAATAATCAGATATCTTCTCCTCACCTATTGGGGTACCTCTGCACTACCAGGTCAAGCATCCCATCAATATGACCCCCAGTGCATCACTAACTAATGGGACAGTCTATCATCGCTCTCTGTTAGAAAATGAGGAGATCAAGAGGCAACTCCAAGAACTACTCCACAAGGGGCACATTTGTCCCATCTCATCGCCTTGTGGGAGCCCAATCATGTTGGTGCAGAAGAAAGAGAGGACCTATGGAATCTGCATTGATTATCGGGCCCCGAATAAAATCACAGTCTGGAACCGGTACTCGATTCCTCGAATCGACGACCTCCTTGATCATATCATGGGGGCCAAATCCTTCAGTAAGATTGATCTGAAGTTTTTCTACCACCATGTCCCGATAGAATATACATATGTATGGAAGACCGCCTTCAAGTCAAAATAAGGTCTTTTCAAATGGTTGGTCATGCCCTTTGGTTTGACAAATTCGCCAACAACTTTCATGAGGATGATGGAAAATATACTGCGACCTTTCACCAATAATTTTGTAGTGGTGTATCTCGATGACATTCGCATATACAACAAGACTTGGACAGAACACTTGCAGCATATTCAAAGGGTTCTACACACCCTGTGACAACAAAAGTTATATGCCAACTTGAAAAAAATCTCCTTCGAAATGGAGAGGGTCCATTACCTAGGCTACATCGTTGATCAACATGGTGTGCATGTGGATCTAACCGATATCTATGTCATCCGTGACTAGCTAGCCCCAACTACACTCACTGAGCTTCAAAGCTTCTTGGACCTTGCCAATTTCTATCGCAGGTTCTTGTTGGGATTCTCTCATATCGCATGGGCCCTCAACCAAGTAATCAAGGGTGGTGTAAGGAAACATTTGTGTGGGGAATGTCCCAACAATAATATTTTGATGATTTGAATAAACGTTAGTGCTCATCCCCAGTAATTTCATTACCGAACCTATAGAATCCCTTTCAGATCAAGACAAATTCTTTAGACTATGCTTTGGGCACCTTTCTCACTCAACGCGGCCATCTCATGGAATATCATAGTGAGACGCTATCATATGTTGTTCGTAAGTACCCTACTTATGAAAATAAAATGTAATCCATTGTGCAAGCCTACCACCAATGGAAACATTACATTGTTGGGAAGGAGATAGTCATCAACACTGATCATAAGCAACTACAGTTCATGCAGGAACAAGGAAAATTGCAGAATGACCGCCATCATAAGTGGTCCACATAATTTCAATAGATGCATCTCAACATCAAGTATAAAACAGGAAGTACCAACTGAGTTTTTGATTTCCTCAGCCGACCTCCAATTGCGACACTCACCATGGTGTTAGACTCTTACAACCATGAGACCTTCGAATTGCCCCACCTCTATGAGACAAACCTTGAATTCTCCACCACCTACCAAATGTTGGGAGAAAAATCAGTTGTTGCTAATTTCCATCTTCAATACATTTTGTTGTGTCGTTTGAGATATCTTTTCATTCCATCAAGAGAGCGAGCGAAGCTGATTTGGAAATCTCACTATAGTCGGGTGGTAGGACACTTTGACGTCGAAAAGACAGTTGCAGTGATGCAAAAAAAATTCTACTAGTTGAAACTTCGACATGATGTCAACAAGTATATAAGGTCCTACACCGCCTGCGTTATTGCGAAACTAGACACTAAGAAACAGGGCATGTAAACCCCTCTTCCTACTCCTGACAGGCCATGGGAATCCATATCAATGAAGTACATTTCGGGCCTTCCATCCACCAAACGGGGAAATGACTATTTTTTTGTGGTTGTTGATCTCTTTTCAAATATGGTGATTCTGGACGCCTGCAGGAAGAGCATCAAAGCAGAGGCCACTACCAAGCTCATCTTTGAATGAGTCTGGGTACATTTTGGAATCCCACAAATCATTGTCTCAGACTGATATAGTCGGTTCCTCAACACATTTTGGTCGAGCCTCTAGTCACTACTAGACATGAAGCTCACCAAATCCACTGCCTTCCACCCCTAGATAGATGGCTAAACTGAGGTCGTCAATTAAATGATCATACATATATTGCGCATGTAAAATTACAAACACCCTCGCACATGGGATGAGAGTCTTCCCTATGTCTAGCATAGCTACAACCGAGCCCTACATAGCTCAACTGGACACAACCCCTTTCAGGTGGGGTTGGGATTCCAACCAATTGGCCCCATGGATGTTTCACTACCCGTGGCGGCCACCTTGGCCAACTCGTCCCCTTCTCCACCTGAAGCTGACAGAGAAACCTGGTTCATTGAGCAGATCTAGCACATCCTCCAACATGTGCAGGATATTTTACAGAAGTCCAATTCCAAGTACAAGTAGTGCTATGATCAACATTGGGTGCCACATAAGTTTCAGGTGGGAGACAAAGTTTGGTTGCACTTATAGAAAGAACGCCTTACATGTCCCCATCGGAAGCATCACCCACTTCATTATGGGTTGTACATCATCACCAAGGTTGTGGGTGACAATGCTTTTTGGCTCAACATTCCTCCTTTCCTTGTCCTGCACTCAGTATTTAATGTGGCTCTCCTTCGACCATATTTCCCACCATTATTGGACACCTCAGAGATAGAAGAGAAGTTGACACCAATAGAGCTCAAACATGACTACATGTAATAAGTGGTACAAACCCCACTTCTATCCTAAGGGCTACTCGACCTCCCGATCTAGGATCATCTAAGAACATGAGTCAAATTGACTCTTTGTTTCCCTCCTGGAACCCAATAAAATTCTATCATAGGCCCCTCTTTCTCCAAGGCATGGTTTCTTGCCAAAACCCCGTGGCTCTGTCTCTCTCCTTGGCCTCTTCAAAGAAACATATTAGTGGTACTGGTTCTCTATGCTAGGCCCTCTCTACCGTATGACCTTAGGCTCTGACGTGGGGCTTAAAACCACAAAGGCACTTTGGGCTTCGGGCTTCAGCTCTTCCCACGACAACAAAATCCTACGTTCCCGAACTTTGAATAGGTGAACTCAAATGGCGCGAGGATCAACGGTCCTCGTTCCTCCTTCAGATCAACGGCTACAATCTATTCATACTTTGAGCTTCGAGAATCTCTCGCTTTTCCTCCTCTGATTTATTCTAGAGTGCTCCCTTCCAGACTCCACAATCTAACACCACATATCTCCTGACGATCGACGACCAAGATCTACTTCTCTCTCTAGAGCTTCGGCTATCTTTCTCTCTCCTTGTTGACAAACTCCCGGAGTATTTCTCCTCTGAAATGTGTGTATCTCCTCCACGCGTCCCTTCTAGATTCAATGGTCTGTATTCACTTCGCCCTTTGCGACTTCAAGAAGACTTTTGTTTGCTCTTGGAAAACCTTCTGGAGCTATAACTCCTGTATCTCCAATTATTTCGCCACCTATCTCCTCTCGACGATGGATGACTTCACTACCTTCAGGACTTCAACAATTCCTCTCTCCCCTTGCACACTTAGTACTTTTTCTACCTGAGACTTAGACTGTTCTCGGTTGTTTTCTACAGTCCTTGCAGAGTTCTCTGTTAACTCTCTTGAGATTTTTCTTAGCTTGAAAAGTCTGAGTTTCTCGCTCTCCTATGTCCTTCTGTGAAATTTCTAATTCCCTCCTGGAAAATTAGTTCTCTTCTCTCCTGAGCTTGTAAGATGAAGTTACTTTGTCCTTAGCGCACTCCTTGTACTCGTTTAAGCCTTTTGATGGCTCCTCCCTGAGTTGTTCCACAATTGTTAAGGAATCTCCTTTCCCCAATCAAGGCACACTTGCAAAGCCTTCCTTCCTCAGAGTCTTCATTAACCCTGGGATTATCTCAACATCTCCAACGCTCCAGAATGTGTTGGTTATGTGCACGCTCACACTCAATTAATTCCCTCTTGGAAGAGTATTACAGAGTATTCAGTAAATTTGTGCTATGCTTCCTCCTGTGTAGACTTTCTTTCCAAGGTATTAAACAACCTTTAAATTCCCCTTCGAGTCTATGAATTATTTTGGTGTGCCCTCCTGGTACATTATTTTCTGACTCAAAAGAGTTTAGACATGCACTCCTTGCGTTGTCTCGTAGATTTTAACTCTCTGTCGCGCACTCCTTGCACTCAGCCTAAAGAACCCAGAACAAATTCAACACACTCACAGATAGAGAATTCTAAATCTATTCATGTATATGAGTCCTAGCATACACATCTACATCATAAACATTCATAAACACATAAAACACCTAGAAATCATCTCATACAAGAAAAAGTGTTATTTCTATTAATATGAATGTCTGTTACAATCTAAGAGTCAGGATTGCATCCAAGTCTCGGTTCTCATCAATATTCCTATAAACAACCACTACCAATAACTACCAACCTGAGTGTCATCAACCTCTGTTGGGAAGCAATACAAATATTTATACAAGAAGGATCAATGAGCTTCCCTCGAAACTAAGCTAGTGGTGTCTAATCACCATTCAAAACGCCTGACTAACAAGGCATATTACAATAATGGAAATATGATATGAATTAGATGCAGATCCTTCCTACCATCAGACACTTAATGGCGACCTCATCTACAGCTTGTGCGAGAGCACAACTTGTCTCTTCCAAATTGTCATCATTTATTGCCTTAATTATGATCTAGAATTTGAAGGAAAAATGAGAGGGTGACGCCTCTCCCTTCCTTGAATGTACACCAATCATACTAATCAGCTGGTACATGCTGAGGTGGAGTGATTCTCTTGCATCATACTCCACGGCTACAAAAATTCATCAACTCCTTCTCATGAGCTTCCCAGCTCTGTTGAAATCCTCGTGGATCCCAAAATTTCTCCTGGAGTTGTCCTTCTTCTCCTCTCCCTTGTTGTTGCTGCAGCCTCATCTTCCCTGTTGTTCATGCAATTTCTCCTCTGTACAGCTTCTTCGTGCTGACCACTTCTTCCAATGACTTCACCATCAACCTCCTTATCTCCTATTTGGCTTCTTCTAGCTACTCTCATGGCTAGATTTCTTTATGTAGTCTACTCTAATGAAATTTCTCACTTCGGTTGATGAAAAGACCTACCTGGCCTCCCATGATACCTTCATCTTCTGTGACGCTAATTGGCCACTCTCCTGGAAACTCCAATTATGTAGTCTCACCACTGAAATGATGTTCAACTACCTCTTCTGACAGACTAACTCCTATCAGTTCTTCTTGCACTGGTTTGATTCCATCCTCCTCCAACTACAACCCGTGCTCATATGTATCTTCTTGTATGGCTATCTCTTGGTAGCCACCTTCTGGTTCCAAACTGCTCAACCAATCCTCCAACATCTTCAACTCCATCTCCCATTGAGTAAGTGACTCAATTGGGTGGTCCTCTTCTGTTGGGGAAGACTTCAGTACCTACTCCTTCTTCTCTATGATAGTCTCAGCATGTTGTCCTCCTGTTTCATATGAAACACCTGTGCTAGACTCTCCTCGTCTGTTTGGAAGGAATATCTAGATTCCCCCAATGATCAGAAAACTACTCTAACCTTCTCCTCTATGACATAGTTTTTCAACTTGTCATCATCTTCATTCACGCGCCTTGCAGATTCGCATGAATCTTCATATGGATGAGGTATTTCTTCCACCTCCTCTCCACCTGTCAACACCCCTTGACATGAACTATCAGCTAAGCTCATCTCTCCTCCCTTTCCCACTTGGAAAATAGGGACGTCTCCTCTGCTCTCCTGGTAGTTTACAAGATCAAATTATCCATGATCATTGATCACCTCGCAACCTATGAGACCTCTCCTGGATCTCGTTCCCTCATCATTGAGGTTTTTGACACATCTGAACCACCTCCTTAACACATGTTGTTGCCTCCTGGAAAACAAATTCCAAACATGCCACTTAGTTATCCTCTTCAAAGGCTACTAATATCTCCAACGTACCTTTTCCTCTTGCTTCATCCTCAATGCAAGCCTTTCCATTTCTGATCGGATTTCACTGAGCTCCTTTTCCATCTCTGCCTTGCTTCTCTGTGGGAAATATTCTCATCGACCATGCTTATGACCTCTGGCGACCATCTCTATGTACCTGCAGCCCACCAGATGTCCACTATATGTTGCACACCTCACAACAGTCTCCACAGAGAATCTCACTATGTCCCTATCCACCTATTGTCTATAGGATAAATCAAGCTCTGATACAACTCTGGTATCAAAGTACCTATCTTTCCTATTCTCCATTATTTGAGAACAAATTTAGGCTCTGATACCACTCTGGTGAAAAACCCCCTTCTCTCCTCAGGGCTGCTTGACCTCTCGGTCTAGTATAGTTCAAACACCTGATTCAAATTGACTCTTCAATCCCCTGTTGGAACCCAATGAAATTCTATCAAAAGCCCCTCTTTCTCCAAAGCGCGGGTTCTTACCAAAACCCCATGGCCCTCTCTCTCCTTGGCCTCTTCGAAGAAAGATATTAACGGCACTGACTCTCTATGTTAGGCCCTCTCTACCATATGACCTCAGCCTGTGACCGGAGGCTTAAAAAAAAAAAGGTGCTTTAGGCTTTGGGCTTTAGCTCTTCCCATGACAACCAACTCCTACATTCCCAAACTCTGAATCGAAAAACTCAAATGGAACAGGGATCAACGATCCCCGTTCCTCGTTCATATCGATGACTACGATCTATTTGAACTCCAGACTTAGAGAATATCTTACTTTTCCTCCTCTGATTTCTTTCGGAGTGCTCCCTTCCAGACTCTATGATCTAACACCATGTATCTCCTGACGATCAATGACCAAGATCTACTCCACTCTCAAAAGCTTCGGCTATATTTCTCTCTCCTTGTCGGCAAACTCCTAGAGTACTACTCCTCTGAACAGTGTGGATCTCTTCCATGCGTCCCTTCCATATTCAACGGTCTGGATTCACTTCACCCTTCGTGACTTCATGAAGACTTATGTTTTCTCTTGGCAAACCTTCCAGAGCTCTAACTCTCGGATGTCCAATTCTTTCGCCACATGTCTCCTCTCGAATATGGACGAATTCACTACCTTCGAGACTTCGACAAGTCCTCGCTCCCCTTGCACACTTACTAATTTTTATGCTCGAGACTTAGACTGTTCTCGGTTGTTTTATACACTCCTTACAGAGTTCTATGACAACTCTCTTGATATTTTTCACGGCTTGAAAAATTTGAGTTTCTCGCTCTCCTGCATCCTTCCGTGAACTTTCTAGTTGCCTCTTGGAAACTTAGCGCTCTTCTCTCCCGAGCTTGTAAGATGAACTTACTTTGTCCTTAGCACACTCCTTGCACTCGTTTAAGCCTTCTAACGGCTCCTCCCTGAGCCCTTCCATAATTGTTAAGGAATCTACTTTTTTCACTCACGGCACACTTGAAAAGCCTTCCTTCCTCAGAGTGTTCAATAACCCTGGGATTCTCTCAACGTATCCAATGCTCCAGAATGTGTCGGTTCTATGTGCACTCACACTCACTCAATGCCCTCCTGGAAGAGTCTTACAAAGTATTCAGCAGCTTTGTGCTATTCTTCCTCCTGCGTAGACTTTCTTTCCAAGGTATTCAACAACCTTGAAATTCCCCTTCGATTCTGTGAATTATTCTAGTGTACCCTCCTGGTGTCGAGTAAAATTAATTCTTATAAATGCGACAATAAATTATCAATCTGGGAGGTCCATAAACTTACGAGGTGTAAGCACGGGAAATGCAGGGCAAGAGTATACTAGCCTATGCTAATGCTTGAAAGAAACCATTAAACTATTGTTGTTGAATGAGTAACTAGTCTAAATTAAGAAACTAATCTATGAAAGCATGTAAAAATTAAATCTAGCCTAATCTAACATTCAAAAAGAAACACACTTAACTTGAAATGAAATAGTTAAACTATCTACCCTAGTTCTCCTTCCTATATTATGCAGGAGACTCAAAGTGAATCTACGAAATCAAATTCAACTTAATCTAACTATGAAAGCAACTAAATCTAAATTCAAAGGCATCAAATGCAAAATTAATCTATGAAAACAGGAAAGTGCATAAATAAAATCTAATTGAAATAAACATGAAATTATTGAAAAGTATCTATAACAAACACACAAAAACTAACAAGTAAGGACAGATGAAAAACATATGTGAGCTCACATAAACAATCTAATCTATCAACTCATAACAAATAATGAAAATCACTATCTTAGAATCAAAGCTCTATGAATCAAAGTTCCAATCTTCTATTCTCTATTTCTAGAGAGAGGCCTAATTTGAAATGAGGAGAGAACCCCCTTATTTATACATAAATGAAGATAAGAGACTCATAATTACAGATCCACTTTTCTCTCAACCTATCCCTTCAAATCCTCCACAAATATCTTGGATAAGATTTTCTATCTCCATGATCTTCTCCTTGAATTGAGCTTGAATGATTATCTCCACATCTTCAAAGAAGATAAAATTCGAATTTGAAGCTAGTTGGTGATTTTTGACTTTGTGAAAATCTTCAAATATGCATGTAGTCATCACAAAACTCATCCAGCTTTGAGATATAATGAAAATATGTGAATTTTCTAATATTTAGTCACAAATTATCTTAAAAATACTCAAAATAAATAATTTGGAAAATGGAAATGTAAACCCATATGTTTTTATGAAAGTCGTGATAATTATGGTTTTATGGAAGAATGAAATGGAAATAAAAGCGACAAATGGTATATGAAAGATGAATAAAGTGTCGTATTTTTGCGACCCAACACCTGACACGTTCTTTTCTAACTCAAAAGAGTTCAGACGCATATTCCTTGCGTTGGCTCAAAGAGTTTAAATCTCTGTCACACACTCCTTGCAATCAACTTAAATAACCCAGAACTAATTCAACACGCTCACAGATAGAGAATTATAACTCTATCCATGCAGATGAGTCCTAGCATACACATCTACAACAAAAACATTCATAAACATAGAAAACACATAGAAAACATCTCATACAGGAAAAAGTGGTCTTTCTATTAATATGAATGTTTGTTATAATATAATCGTTTGGACTGCATCTCAGTCTCAGTTCTCATCAATATTCCTATAAACAAACACTACCAACAACTACCAACCTGAGTGTCAACAACCTCTGTTGGGAAACAATAAAAATATTTATACAAGAGGGTTGAATGAGCTTCCCTCCAAGCTAAGCTAGTGGTGTCTAATCACCATTCAAAATGCCTCACTAACGAGGAAGATTACAATGATGGAAAACTGATCTGAATAAGATGCAGATCCTTCCTACCGTCAGCCACTTAATGATGACCTCATGTACAGCTTGTGCAAGAGGACAACTTGGTTCTTCCAACTTGTCATCATTTATTGCCTTAATTATGATCTAGAGTTTGAAGGAAAAATGAGAGGGCGACACCTCTCCCTTCCTTGAATGCACACCAATCGTGCTAATCAAATGGTCTGTGTTGAGGTGGAGTGATTCTAGTGCATCAATAGGCATCCAATGATCATATTGTGGACACATAGGTCAAGGGAACTTGACATCAAAAGATCCATATTTTTCCAGTTGTCAAAGTAGGGTATCTGCTGCACCAAGGCAAGTGGCTCCCCTGGGGCAAAACTCAATAGAAATTTCCTCATCTCATGGTGGAACTCAATGCAATGGGGACATTACTGATTAATGGGGTAGAATTGATTCAGATGGATTTCGGTGCTCCCACCTATTCCAACTGGTTCATTTTGGCAATTTTCCAGTTTGACAATTTTTTCCTATTTTTCGGGTCGAGACCCTAAATAATGTTTTCAGTGCTCGCCACAGTCAAACTATAAATAGAGTCAATTTTTTATGACAATATGTGTATTCATCAGATAGAACTTTCCAAAGGGCTATCGTGCTTCTAAAACATAGATCGTATGCAAAAGTTACAATCCCGAGAAGTTGATGTACTAGCTTACCCCAACGGGGCCCACATGACTTTTGGTGCTTCATCTCCTAAGGTTAGGTTTTTGGATGTCTATGGTTTTTTCATTCATGCTTATTGTAAAAAAGGCCTTCAGAGCCTCATTGTAATCATCTTCTTGTGAATGAGCGCAACCATCACATGTCTTCTCAGAGATGTGCCGCCACCATTCCAACAAGCTTGTTTTCCACTGCATTTTATAATTTCAACTTATTTCCTTATTGAATAGAAACTGGTTTTATTGTATCTTTGTTATTTTGTGTTAAACATATTTTAATAATTCGTATTCATTTTGTTCTTCTCATAAAATCTGGATCACTTTCACAACATATACCCAATCTATCTATGGAGGTGTGCTTCACTCATTCATTGAAATAACTCTACCTAGCATCACACCCTTACTAGAGTCATATACACTTCTCTTTCTTTGCAACCAATTTTTTTTTTCAATCATCACTGGACTCATTCTAAATATCCACTTTTGTTTACGCCTCTTGATGTTCTCTATGCTTTGGAATCAACTCTTATTGATCTACATATTTTCTTCAATATATTTTTGTTTTTCTTCAAGCAAACTTCTACTTTATTCACCTCCATGCACATCAAAACTAAAAAATTATGGGAGTCAACATTTCCCATCTACATATTATCCACTATTACATATATTGTAACATCTCTCTTTGCAACTCCATTGATGCAAGACCACTCTCCAAAATATTTTTTTTCTCAAGTAGGCTCCCTCACTCAACATTTTTTGTATATCATCTCCTATCTTTCTTTCTTATGTAGGGTTTCTCACTTAGCATTATATCTTCTTATTCCCTCTTTTTTATGTAATATTCCTCACTTGGTGTTTTTTCTGCATATTCAATCTCCACAAAACAATTTTTTTAGAACCACACATAGACTACCTTAATCAACAATTTTTTTGATGTATTCATTTATCCAAAAATGTAGACTGCTTCAATCGACAATTCTGTCAACATATTCACTTCCCCCCAAAAAACTTCACAAAGATACGCATTCAACAATCTTCCTCTTCATACATAATTTCTTCACTTAGTTTGCAATACATTCACTTGCAACCTTCTTTAGCTCCACTAACATTTTTCTTTCCAATCTACTTGTCCCCTCTTCAATTAACATCTTCAACAATTCCTCTTCAACATATCGTTCTTTCCTAAATGTATTTATCTTTGTTTGAACAACTATATTATTCTCCTCCCAACACCATTACCAACTTTAATACCATATGATTCAACACATGGTTCCAATGAACATCAAACAACAATGTAGAAATATCTTGACCCCTCACAAAATTAGACATGAAGAAAATTGTCCTACTTTGTATAACATTGTTCAACTCAAGAATTTAAAAAAATGGTAACAATAGTTTGAAATCTAATTAAGAAATCATAAATGCACCACACAGAGCTAAATGATCAATACACGAGGTAATTTAAACTTCCACAATAAACAAAAAGAAAGAAGAGTTACATCCATAATCATTGATTTCTTTTATTAAATCAAAGCCAAGATCTCCATCTTTTTACAACAATTTTAAGATAATACTACCATCTCTAGTTGTTTCTCGATGGAATCCACTACAACCACTCTCCACACTAGGGATGATTTTAGGGCTAAATTTCGCTCATGGGATAATTTTCCATGGTTTTTCCAAAAATGAGATTCACTATTTTAAAAATGATTCACCCAAATTCTATAGGATAAAATTATTTTACCTTAAAAACGCCAAAATTTTATAAAAAATATAAAAAATATATAAAATACTTAGAAATTTGAATATTTTTAAAAACATATTGCCAAACATGTGTAGTTGACATATGAAGGATTAGTAATATTCACCAAGGTTTCTACATTTAAAAATAAATTTCCATCCTTAAAATCATCCCTGCTCCACACAACTAAAATTTGGAAGCCAAAAGCTTCACACCAACAACCACTCAAAGGATTAACTCCAACACAATAACAACCACTGCCTTTGTCACCCACAACAATCGAGATTTACTGAGAGGACAATGGTGTGTTTCTTAATCGTAGGAAAATTATTTTATACATAGGGATTGGAAGTTCAAAAATACCAACAATTTTAGCTACCGATGATTTAGATGTCGTCCTTTCTTCAATGTTCCCTTCATCTCTTTCTGTTGTGAAATGGTTCTCGATGTTGTCAAGGGTAAACAATATAATTTCTTCATTGAACTTCCAACTAGTGTAAACCAATACACATACTTTATCAGGACAATCAATCTCTAATTTACCTTATTCTTGTTATGTAGCACTAATTTGAGGTTCCAAAATGAAGAATAGTTCCATTGATCCATAACACAAGTTTATAATGCCACAACTTTCCTATGCAACAATTTTTATAGTGCCTCATTTGGTTTTGGTAACAACTAGTTCTAGCACCTACTACCTCCACAACAACTTCCTTATCTAGAACCACAAGAGCTTACATTTCTAACTTTTTTAACAATTTATGTAGCAACTATCTCTTCATCCATAGAAACTAGTGTGGAATATTCTATTGTATCTTTCTCTTCTTTTGTAACAATTGTTGTAGTAACTTTTCTAGTAGCTATCTCTTCTTCTGTAAAAATTGTTATAGAAACTTTTGTACCAACACAAAATCTACCAAAATATTATGAAAACAACATCTAAATTACTGAAGGTGAATGAGATGTGTACACTAAATTTTTGTTCTAGGGATACTCCTGCATCATTACTCCGCCTTAAATGGCATTAACCTCACCCCAACCTAAAACATTTATGTCATTAGATATACTTTAGTGCAATACGATAATAAATATTGTCAAACTAAATTTATTGTTTTGCAATCTATTGTAAGAAAAACTTATTATTTCTCACATGAGAAATTGATTTTGTTATTTTCTAATAATGTTTTTACATCACAAATAACTCAAATTTCCTTACCAAATGTAAATGAATTGTAAATAATAGGCATTTTTGTTTGTAAATGTAGTATACCTAGGGAGGTAATATTGGGTACCTCTCTAGGTACCCCATATTACCTCCCTAGGTATTCTACCAAATGTTAAGTACCTGAATAGATATGCAAATATAATTTCAGAAATAACCCTTAATCTCAACAAGAATACACCAAACTATTAACCAAATATTAAACACAAGAAATACTCAAAACCGTTGAGGTAGGGTAACACCATATATTAATCCTTATGGAAGGATAACACTCCTCAAACACCACTTGATACATTCACAATATTCTTCACTATGCTTCAATACATTTCTTACACTTCTTTATATAACATTCTCTCTATCTCTTATGAACATTAGAGAAGGAATATTCTAGTAGGTAGAACCTTCTAGAAAGTCTTCTCACTTTTATTGTGTTCACACTATTACATGGACCTTATTTAATAATATAGTGGACCTAATCCTCCTTACATTGAATGGACTGCAATAATAATGCATAACCACATTCACATAGGGTGCCTCCTTGTACCTCATATTACCTCTCTAGGTATAGTACATTAAATGAAGTGTAGATAGTAATCATATCTAGGAAATGATATATCCATGGGTAATGGAAATAAGGGTACAAATTGAACATGACAAAAAAATGTAAGTGAAAACAACAATGGTTTAATTAATTTTTATTTGTTTGTGAAATTAATATAATACATCTAACTTTTCTAGAAATATGTACAAGCAAGTTATTATTAATATATGTTTTTAAATAACTAAAAAAGATATAGAACAATATATAAATAAAAGTTAAATCTAAGTTAAAAATATTACCCTTACCCAACCCATCTGATTTCAACTCTCCTACTAAGCTTCAATTCATGATAGGAAAGGTAGACATCCCAATATTTAAGAAGTTATCTACAAAGACACAATCTTCAATTCATGATAGGAAAGGTAGACATCCCAATATTTAAGAAGTTATCTACAAAGACACAAGTTCAAGATTTAAGTTAAGTATTGCATAAATTCCAGTTATGGCTTCAACTAAATGAATGTGTGGGGTCACACACAAGCTTGTTCATATGTACTTTGAAATGTCATTTACTACACTTAGTTGGTACACATTTACTTAGACCTTTCATTTATTGCACTTTATTACTATATTATGGCTCTATTACTTTCACACAATCTAAATTATAAGGAAACATGTAGAATGCACTGGAGTGGAGGAAACCACACATGGTGGATTAACATGCATTGCAGATATGAAGATCATAATCAGTAGTATGAACTATGTCGTGAGATGCACTAAGGATACTTTGCCTCCAATATTTTCATTTACAATGAGTATATAATAGTCCCGATATATATGAGAACAAATTCCCTAAGAATTCTACTCCAACCTGTTAACTCCCAAAATGAAACCGTCCTTTCGGCCGAGTTTTGGGTGGATATCATAGCTTTCAGTAATATCTTCAAGTCATTTTTGAGTTTTTACAGTTGAGAAAATTTTTGGTTTTGGTGTGTCTTAGGAAATAATCGATCTATAAAGTCTTTTCTTTCGAAAATGTAATTGTTTACTTTCAACAGCTAACATCTTGTTAAAGGGTTCATTGTGCGTTGTGGAAAGCGATAGCTTTCAACAGCTAAGGACGTTGTTTCATCAGTTCAAAACGCTGTGGAAAGTGA
>SNQJ01S0159294.1:0-21880 GCA_010110895.2 Picea sitchensis | reverse complement strand
CCAAAGACTGACACCTATCATGTGGATCCAAATAAGAAGATCCATTCACATAGTGGAAGAGGGTTGTAGCATAATCTGGAATGAATAATACCACTGTAGAATATGTATAGACTGAACGCTGGTAACTAGCTCCTGATGTGGGATATTGATGTTCTCTACAAAAGGTGGAGTAGAGTCATCAAATAAAATATGAAAGTGGTTGTCATCCCAGAAATGAAAACTATCCATATACCAATCATCACAATCTGCCTCAAAATCATACCAAGCATATATTTCTTGATTATATTCATCCCTGAGGCCCTCAATAATAAATCTCTCCTGCATGTTATTCAATGAATCTTGAATACTACAAAAACCATCATTAAGGCCGTCTGTGAGGCTATCTGTGAGGTTGTCTGTGAGGCCATGTACAAATGCATCCAATCTGTCATCCAATGTGTGAAACAATTGGGCTTTGAATGATTCAAAAAATTCTTTCAATTTTTGAGAAGAAATAGCCATCTGAGCATCCTATGAACTCACCCAATAAGTTATGACAGAAAATCGCGGTTTTTTCTGGAAAAACCCTAAAAAACTGTTGAAGTTAAAATGCTCATAACTTCACTTCCCAGACTCCGTTTTGGCTGACTGTTTTTTTGAAATTGGGTGAAATTGTGAGAGGAACTCAGATATGTAATTTATTTGTGAAAATTCAGCCTCCAGATTCTATAGAAATAAAAAATTTCTTGCCGCCGTCCGCGGAAAAAATCCTGAAAATTTGCAGATTTTAAAACTTCAATATCTTGACTTCCCGGACTCCGTTTTGGACGATTTTTTTTTTAAACTTGGGTGTTTTTCTAAAAGGAAATCCGATATACAACAATTTTCGCCAAATTTTTCACAGAAATATACAGAAAACTTTGAGAATGTCGCGGCCCTCTTTTTTCTTCTCCGAAAAAAAAATCTGCAAAAATAAAAAATATTTGCCCACAATGTCTGCCCAAGGAAAGTGCTCTGATACCACTTGTTAAGAACCAATTTCCTGAATACAAAGTATCACAATAGATCCAAATATATCTGAATACAATCACCACACAAGATATATAAAACCATATAGAAAACCACAACTTTATTATATCAAATCCTTGAGGTAGGGTAACACCATATATTAATCCTTATGGAAGGATAAAACTCCTCAAGCAACCCTTGCTTGTACAATCACAATATTATTCACTATGTTTCATTACATTGCCTACACTTCTTTATATAACTCTCCCTATCTCCTAGGAACCTTCTAGAGAGCCTTATCACATTTATTACTTCCAACTACCATAGTGGGCCTTTATTAATATAGTGGACCTAGTCCACCTTACATTGAATGACCACATTCCAATATATTAATTGACTTCCACTAATAACACATAACTACATTTCCATTAGGTACCTCCCTAGGTACCCCATATTACCTCTCTAGGTATACTACAATTACCGTGTGGGAAACTATGATGACCAATACATGAGATGGACCATGTTGCATCAAGAGAGGGGTAAACCAGTGGTAGAGTTCACAAATATCTTCCATACCTTGTGCACCAAGCTGGGTATTAAAGACTCTGAGCGACATCTAGTTCTAAAATACTGCGGGGCTCTACATAGGTACATACAAACCAAAATGGAGTTTCTAGACATCTCATCACTGGGAGCAGCTTATCGATATGTTTTCAAAATTGAGAAGAAATTTAAGCACTAGAACAAGTAGGAATTTGGGTCTGCAAATATGCAACAACCAATGTATGGTAAAGGTATTCCTAATCCAAAAAATATCCAACCTCAAGACAACCAGTCCAATCCACAGGAAAAAAAATCAACAAGAAGACAAAGAAGGACACTAGGAAGTGGTGCGACTTCCACAAAATCCCTTGGCACAACATGACTGATTAATTTTTCTCGAAACAGTCATTGGTAGCCAATATCAAAGAAACAAAACTGATCCCCGAATCAGAATCTGATTCAGACAATAATAAAATAAGACAACTAATTGATGAAAAACCCATTGCTACGGTTTTGGCCGCAAGAATACAACCAAAAGAACCAGAGGATCCAGAGGAGGGGGAGCGTCTTTTCCATTCACAGATGTGGGTGAAGGGGACCATGCTACATTTTATTGTTGATAGTGGAAGCTAGAAGAACCTCATCTCAACAGAGGTCATCGAGCAGTTGAATTTTCTGAAAACACCACACCTGCAGCCATACAACATCGGATGGATTCACAAGGGACGAGATCTTTGTGTTAGCTAGTAGTGCCATCAGTCATATGGCATCAATCCCTTCAAGGGTGAGGTATTGTGTGATGTTTCCCCACTGGAATTCTATGGCATTCTGTTAGGCCAAACATAAATGTGGAAGCATCATGTTGTTTATGAGTCTCGACCATGTAGCATCATTGCTACTCTCGGGGGTCAAATCTATAGGATACCAGAGGTAGATCTGAGTATTGTCCCGACAAAACAATGCTACAAATTAATCTCTCATACCACAAAGTTGATCCTCTTCACAATTTGGTTATAAGAGAAGGACACTGTAACCACTGCAACCTCATCCCAAGACCCTTCTATCTAGCAGAAGCAGATCAACAAGATTGTAGAAGAGCACCAATATATTCCCACTGCACCTACATGGGTGCCTCCACACTTCCAAGTCAAACCAAGTTATAATAAATCCTTTCATGTTCTTCATGCTGCATATTCACCGATAAAGTCCTCCCATACTCAGGTAGATCATGAAACTAGATATGTTAAGCATATCCAAACCCTCCAACAATAGGTTCATAACAACCTTCAAAAAGCTAAGCAAGACAACTTCTTCAGCAAGGAAAGCAACTCACCAAGGTTCAAATTCAACAAAATCTTCCCCGGGGACTTGACACAATGGATACAATTTCTTCCTAAGGGGGGATAAATGATCTAGGAGGAAATTGGTGGCCACCCACCTATTCCATTGGCTCAAAAGAGGGGTTTTCACCTTGACAATTTCTCTACATCTTTTCAAGTCCTAAACTTCTAGGGCCATTTTGAGGCCCTAAACAACATTTATTGGGCCCACTACAGTCACATTGTAGGATTTATCTAGAGTGTGATGGAAAAATGTGTATTCCTTGGATAGACCTTTCCAATGAGCTATCATGCGCCCCAAACAAAGATCGTATGCAAAAGTTACGCTCTTGGGAAGTTGACGTATCAACTACCCCCATCGGGGTCCGCAAACCTTTTGGTGTTTCATCTTCCAGGGTTAGGGTTTTGGATTTTATTTATGTTAAAAATGTCTCTAGAGCATCATTGTAAAAATCATCATCTTCTTGCGAATGAGCATAACCATCACATCTCTTCTCAGAGATAATATGACACCATTCTAGTGAGTTCATTCACTCTGTATTTTTACAGTTTCTGTACATTTCTGTCATTAAAAACAATTGTGCATTATTGTATCTATGTGTTTCTGGAATTATGTATTTGTATTTACTTCTTATATTTCCTCCTTCATTTCATTCTCAAAATAATATGGATCACACCCCTGTGTGGGTATATATACAACCCTCATTTCTCATTTGTAATCATCTCATCTCATACTATTTTATTTATTCTCATATACATTTATATTATTTATTGTCCTTATGGATATTTTTATATTCCAAGTATTTTGGATATTTACATAATGAACCAGGTTGGTTTGCCACAATCACCTAGGATGTGGTACCAAAAGTTTGACACATACATCCTTGGACTAATATTTGTGAAAAGTAGGGCCAATCATTGTGTATATTCCAAGCAGGTTGGTAATCACTTAATTTATGTAGTGTTGTATGTCAATGACATGTTGCTGGTAACAAATAACATGGATGTTATCAAGGAGGTGAAATCAAAACTATCCTCCAAATTTGACATGAAGGATCTCGATGCTGCTAACTTCATTATGGGAATGTTAAAAGAGATCGTGTAAACATGAAACCCTAGTTGAATAAAATAAAATATGCTGAGACAATATTGTAGAGGTTTAATATGTAGAAAATTAAACCAATCAAGTTTCCTATTCCTGTAGGTATAAATTTATTTGTAGATCAATGTCCAAAGACAAAGAAGAGGAAGAGGAAACGTCCCTTGTTTCATATGCTAGTGAGGTTGGTAGTTTGATGTATGCAATGGTTTGTACTGTTGGACAATTGGTTTTCATTGATGTTGTTGTACAGTTTGTTGTCATTGATGTTGTTGGATAGTTGGTTTTCATTAATGTCAATAAGCAGTGGTTGTCATCGATGTCAATAGATGTGATGGGTGTATTTGGAGAGGTCTCCAAAGTGGTCCCCTTATGGCGTATCTCTAAGCATGGCCTTCATGGGAAGACGCTTTGAAGATGTCTACAAGAAACCCATAGGTGTGGTCATGAATCCCGAAGTTATTTGAGAAATAAGGACATAAAGAACAATGTAAATGCAGGTAAAACACTCATATATGGATAGTCCTCGTCATGTTTTTTCCAATGGTAGGTGGAATGTCATGTAGTTCTTCACGATTGAAGAGTTATGAGGTCATAAATTTGGAAGCCCCAAAGATGGGTTAAGAAGCCCCTAATTGGTTGCAAGTCATTAATGAAAGGGTAAATTGGTTGTAACAAGACATTTCAATAATCCATAAAGTTAAGGAGATAGCTTCAGGATTGTAGGTTCACAGAGGTTTCTATGAATAAAATGTAGTTTGGATGACCCCCGCAGGTCAGAATACTAACATCCTACAAGTCACCCACGTGGGTTTCTTAGTGCCTGTCACATGAGGCCCCGCGTGACAACTGGTCTTGGTCCGATGAGGAAAAGACAAGGTTAAGGAAGGATTCTTGTACTAGTTTTTTGATGCTCAGGTTGGCCTATTTGTCTGTGATCTGAAGCACCAAGTCAGTTACAGGTTCTGAGGTATTTTTATATGCATGATTTGATTGATATATCTTGGTGATATGGTACATGCTTGAGGCATGGTATGGTGATTTGGGAATATGCTAGAGACATATATTTGTGTTTTTGGTATATGGTTGAGGAACACACTTGGTATATGGTAGTGAATGTGCATGATACACCTTGGTGATGGTATGATACATTGTTAGAGGAACATCTTGGATACTTGGCATATGGTTTGATGGTATCTCTTGGTACATGGTTTATGTAAGTTGGCACATGGTTTTAGGTACATCTTGGTTACTTGTTGATGATGTGATGCCTTGGTATCTTGTTGAGGAATTGGTATATGTTTGAGGCACATCTTTTGTGCATATTCTTGGTACATTTATGAGGTGCATGTCTTGGTGATATTGGTACATGTTGAGGTTTGATACATGGTTGATGTACATGATATGGTACATGTTGATGTGCATGGTATGGTACATGTTGATGTACATGGTATGGTACATGGTTGATACATGGTATGGTACAAGTTGATGCATGATATGGTACAAGTTTGATGTACATGGTATGGTACATGTTCTGGTTGATGGTTGATGTACATGGTTTTATGATGGTTTTGGTATCCATGTGAGTGGATATGGTGGATTGATGATGGTATATCAGTGACAGAGATGGTGACCAGTTTGATGATTGGATGATCATCAATGACAGGTTGATGTGACAGTGGTAGTCACAGGTTGTTGTGACAATGGTAGTCATAGGTTGATGTGACAGTGACAGTGATAGGTTCGTTGATGTGGATAGTGTCGGGTTGGTTGATGTATTGGTGATATTGGAAGTGACAATATCAGTGGTAGTGACAGTGAGTCTACAATTATATTTCAGGGCAACAAGACGGGGCAAGGAAAGGGGGTTGTAGCCTCCTTCTGGTATGTGTCGGAGAACTCAGGGAGTTGGTGTTTCTTTCAGGTTGGTTCTTGTAAATTAGGGGGCCGTATCCTCCTTCTGGTTAGTGCCGAAAAAATCATGGAGTTGGTGATTCCTTCAGGTTGGTTCCTATAAATTAGAGGGTTGGTTCCTCCTTCTAGTTGGTGCTGGAGAATTTGGAATTTGGTGCTTCCTATGAATGTATTCTTGATATATATAAAAAAGCATTATGTTGTTTTCTCTCATTTGGGTTTCCACTTAAATTCTATTTTATTGTGTATCTAATTTGATGTTATACTTGTTATGTTTATATGCTCATGATATATTGAATGAAATCATAAATGATATACTACTGATAAAGTTGAATATTATATATTGTGATTGAAAGTGGCAAAAAGTGCTCATACTAATTCACCCCCCTCTTAGTATTCCAACAATTGGTATTAGAGAAATTTCCTTCAAGAAATAGTCTAACCAATGGAAGGTGGATCATGGAGAGCACCAATTCGTATACAAAGAGCATGCCACTCCACCAACAGATAACGATGGAAAGAAACTCAGTAAAAATAGTTCAAGGGATAAAAATGCTATCTTTAATGGTCTGGTTGATTCGGTATATGTGAAGGTTATGCATTGTGATTTTGCAAAGGAGATTTGGGAAAAACTTTAGAATTTTTATGAAGGAGACGCCATAGTTAAAGTAGCCAAGCTTCAGACTTATAGAGGACAATTTAAACAGTTGAAAATGAAGGAAGATGAAGACATTGCAACTTACTTTTACGAGTTGATGAAATAATGAATGCGATTAAAGGATTGGGAGAAGAATTTGATGAATCTATGATTGTTCAAGAGGTAATAAGATATCTTCCAATGATGTTTAATCCTAATATTTCAGCACTAGAATAAAGAGAAGATCCGGGTATGATAAGCATGGACGAGCTACATGGAATATTTATAGGTTATGAAATGAGAATAGGAAAATCCATCCAAGAAATAAGCGGCTTTCAAAGAATCCAAGAAGAATAAAAATCCCGAGTCAAAGTCACATTGCAACTGTAGCGATGATTTAGATGAGGATGAAGAAATAACCAACTTCATAAGGAAGTTGAAGAGAGGAACTGACAAGTACAAAGTTATGTTTCCCTTAAAATTTTTAATTGTGGTAAAATTGGTCATTTTGCAAATAAGTGTCCTTATGCTAAGAAGTTACATAGTGGTGAAGAAGAAGATCCTAATAAATAAATTAAATATAAAATGGGAAACATGAAAGGCGATAAAAGGAAATTAAAAAAATCTCCACTCAAGAGAAGATAGTTCCTCATATGATGAAGATGATGAAAGTGATAGTGACTCTGAAAATGTACTCTTTATAGCTATGGAAAATAAGAGAATAAATCTTGAAAGTGGCGAAGAAGGTGAAGTGGATGTTGAGGCAACATTAATCAATGCTTTAACTGAACTAAAGAAACAAAGGAAGAAAAACAAATCATTCAAAGAATAAATCATCTCCTTGAAAAATCAATTTGATGAAGGAAAGATAAAGGATGAAGTAATGCATATCCAGATGATAAAGAAAGAAAAAGAGTGTGAGAGGCTTGATAAGGAAATCGTGACATTGAGAGTTGAAGTCAACAAGCTAAGAAGGAACTTGAAAAGTTCTCAAGTGTTAGAAAACATTCTCAACAGTCAAAGGCCATACAATGACAAATCTAGACTAGGATACAAGAACGTTCATTTTGAAGAAGGTTTAAGCTCCATGATGAAAGAATCATAACAAAAGAGTTATGAAGAAGTTCTGAAAGGAAGGAATCATGGTCAATAAGAGTCAAAGAGGAATGAATACAAAAGACCTTCTACATTTAGGCAACAAGGAAGCTTCAATCATTTTGAAGGAAACAATAGAAGAGAATATCATGATCATCCAAGGCATAATTTCAGAAGGACTACATCACAAAGAAGATCATTCACTCCCAGGTATGAAAGTTTCTTTTAGGGTCATTGTCTTACTTGTACTAACTTTGGACATAAAGTTGTAGATTGAAAAGCTTATTGAAGAAATGTTCAAACAAGAAATGGTTTTGTGGCTCTCTCCAATATTGAATGTTACAAATGCCACAGTTATGGCCACATAACTTGAAATTGTAGAAGCATGACAGAGCCTCGCATGAAGGAAAACAACGATGTTAGATACAAGAAGTTTTGGAGAAGAAATGAAAAACAAAAAGAGCATATGAATGAGGATCAGGTCATAGATATTGTACTCAAAATATTTGCAGCAGTGCAAGATCATAATGAATTCACATGCCAAGAGGAAGATGTCAGAATCCAAGAAGAGGATGAAGTTAGAGTTTAGGAAGAAAATGAAAAGAATGTCAGTATTCAGGAAGAGGATGAAAAGGAAAATGATGAATCCACAGACGAAGAGGAATATTACTCTGCATCATAGAGGGTATTTTTATGAGCCATTTGGCTTGGAGACTCCCAATAAATATGAATATTGAACATGGGGGGTCTAAGTAGAAGCTATATAGATCAAAAAGATTTATTTTCAATAGTCTGAAGTGGTTAAATATTTTGAAAAGGAAATCTTCATAATGGTAAAGTGACAAATGGGTCAACAACGTATGCAGTTGAGTAGCAGAGTCATGGAAAAATTCATGACATATGGATAGAGATGGATTCATGAGATCTTTGACAGGTCTAAAACATTGGATAAAATCATATTAACAATTGGAATCGGTGGAATCAATGGACAAGTGGAATTAGGAAGGAAAGCAGTGAAAGGCACAACATAAACCACATCGCTAGAAGGAAGTATGGTCATTAATGTGAACTTGACAAGTCATGAAGAATTGAAGACAAGTAACTTTGAATTCTTTTTTATATATGTCAATGAATTACAAGAGGAAGCACCAATGGACAAAGAACACCAGAAGAAAGGAAAGAAAACATAAACATGAAATCCCACATTGATCTACACGACATCTTGCAGAAAATTCAAGGGAGATAAATTGTCAGAGAAAGAGATTAGAAGCATGAAGATAGGGGGAGTTATCCTTTTACCCATGATGTCAAAAGGGGAGAAAGAGAACGATAAGAAGAATGAATATAGGGGGAGCATAACTAAATGGAGCATACCCTTTTCCATTAATGTCAAAGGGGGATAGAAAAATTAGGAGAGAAACATCGGAGGAGCATTGGTCACAGGTGGATTATGAGTGTTTCCATCAATGCCAAAGGGAGAGATTGTTGGACAGTTGGTTGTCATTGATGTCAACAATTAGTGGTTGCCATTGACTTCAAAAAATTTAATGGGTGTATTTGGAGAATTCTCCAAAGTGGTTCTCTTATGGAGTAGCTCTAAGCATTTCCCTCATAGGAAGATGCTTTGAAGAAGTCTACAAGAAACCCATAGGTGTGGTCATGAAGCCTGAAGTTGTTTGAGGAATAAGGACATGAAGGACATTGTAAATGTAGGTAATAGACTCATAGATGGATAGTCCTCATCATGCTATTACCAATAGTAGGTGGATCGTCATGTAGTTCCTCACGGTTGAGGAGTTATGAGGTCATGAAGTTGGAAGCCCCAAATATGGGTTAATAAACCCCTAATTGGTTGCAAGTCATTAATGAAAGGGTAAAGTGGTTGTAACAAGAAAGTTAAAGAAAACCTAAATTTAAGGAAAGAGGTTACTTTGAAAAAATATATATACACCTCAAGAAGTCACTCATAAGTACATTCATACACATATTTTATTGAATATACCCTATGTGAGTAAGTGATCTATTAGTGAGTTTGCAATGGAGAAATATGAGGTAGAAAAGGAGAGCGAAGGTGAGAGTTTCAAGATTGTAGGTGTGCGGAGGTTTCTCTGAAGAAACCTTAGTTTGGCTGAACCCTGTGGGTTAGACTACTAGTGTCCCGCGAGGCACCCCATCGAGTTGCTTAGTGCCTGTCACATGAGGCCCCACGTGACAACTTGTCTTGTTCCCATGAGGACAAGACAAAGTTAAGGAAGTATGCTTGTACCATTTTTTTGATGCCTAAGTTGGTTTCTTTGTCTATGATATGAAGCATAAGGTCAATTACAGGTTCTGGAGTATGTTTATATGCATGATTTGATTGATATATCTTGGTGATATGGTACATGCTTGAGGCATAGTATGGTGATTTGGGCATATGCTAGAGACACATATTTTTGTTTTTGGTACATGGTTGAGGTACACACTTGGTATATGGTAGTGATTGTGCATGATACACCTTGGTCATGTTATGATACATTGTTAGAGGCACATATTTGATACTTGGCATATGGTTTGATGGTATCTCTTGGTACATGGTTTATGTATGTTGGCACATGCTTGAGGCACATGGTTTGAGGTACATATTGGTTACTTGTTTATGATGTGATGCCTTGGTATCTTGTTTAGGCATTGATATATGTTTGAGGCACATCTTTGGTGCATATTCTTGGTACATGTATGAGGTGCATGTCCTGGTGATGTTGGTACATGTTGAGGTTTGATACATGTTTGATGTACATGATATGGTACTGGTTGATGTGCATGGTATGGTATAGGTTTATGTACATAGTTGATGTACATGGTATGGTACAAGTTTCAATACATGGTTGATACATGGTATGGTACAAGTTTTGGTACATGGTTGGTATACATGGTTGATGCATGATATGGTACATGTTGATACATGGTTGATGCATGATATGGTACAAGTTTGATGTACATGGTATGGTACAAGTTCTGGTTTATGTTTGATGTACATGATTTATGTACATGTTTGGGTGATGGTTTTGGTATCCATGTGAGTGGCTATAGTGGGTCGATGATGGTATATCAGTGACATAGAAAATTACAGGTTGGATGATTGGATGATCATCAATGACAGGTTGATGTGACAATGGTAGTCACAAGTGTTTTGGAAATGGTAGTCACAGGTTGATGTGACAGTGACAATGACAGGTTGGTTTATGTGGACAATGATGGTTTGGTTGATGTATTAGTGACATTGGAAGTGACAATATCAGTGGTAGTGATAGTGAGTCTACACTTTTATTTCAGGGCAGTAGGACGGGGCAAGGAAAGGGGGTTGTAGTCTCCTTCATGTTGGTGTTGAAGAACTCAGGGTGTTGGTGCTTCCTTCAAGTTGGTTCTTGTAATTTAGGGGGTCATAGACTCCTTCCAGTTGGTGGCGAAGAAATCAGAGAGTTGGTGCTTCCTTCAAATTGGTGCCTATAAATCAGGGGGTTGGTGCCTCCTTTTAGTTGGTGCTGGATAATTTGGAAGTTGGTGCTTCCTATGAATGTATTCTTGGTATATATAAGAAATTATTATGTGGTTGTCTCCCATTTGGGTTCCACGTAAATTCTGGTGTACTCTGTATCTGATGTGATATTGTACTACTTTTGGTTATATGCTCATGATATATTGAATGCAATCATAAATGATATATTTCTGATAAAGTTGAAGATTATATATTGTGATTGAAAGTGGTAAAAAGTTCTCATATTTATTCACCCCCACCCCCCCTCTTAGTATTCCAACATGTACTAGACCAGACATTACACATGCAGTGGGAGTTTTGAGCAGGTATATGTCAAAACCAAGGAAGGAGCATTCGACAATAGTAAAGAGGGTTTTAATGTATTTGTGTGGTGCTTCTAACTACAGATTGTGCTACCAAGGAAGGCCAATATTAGACATAGTGTTGGACTTACATGGGTTTGTTGATGCAGACTGGGATGTATATCTGGATCGTAGAATATCTACAAGTGGGTATGTATTTAACCTATTTGGAAGAGAAATCAGTTGGATGAGAAAAATATATGTTGTAGTGGCTCTCTTAACTACATAAGTTGAATACATGACAACCACTCATGCATGAAAGGAAGTAGTATGGTTACATAGATTATGTTTAGGTATTGGGTTGGTACAACAAGCAATAAGATTAGATTGTGATAGTCAAAGTGCAATATTCCTGGCAAAGAACCCAACTTATCATTCAAAGAAAAAGCATATTGATATTTTGCATCACTTTTTGAGAGACATGGTTGAAGACAAGAAGGTGTTGTTGGAGAAGGTAGACAATTTGAAGAATGTTGCATATTCATTGATAAATTCTGTGAGCACCAACAAGTTCTCCTGGTGTAAAGAAACAATGGGAATTGTTTCCCTGGATTGTTGACTATGTAATCATGTGACCCCTTGTATGCAAAGAAAAAAATAAGTGGGAGAATGTTGGTTATGTGTTATATTATTTGCATGTGTGTGGGGGGGATCGTAGGGGGGAAAAAATTACCCCCCTTGGCTCCAGGCGGTAGCTTGGATCCGACAGTCAAGGAAATGCCCGAAAATGTTTTTTGGGAGGTTTTTGCTATTTTAACATTTTTTTCGCTATTTTTAGCAGTTTTCTAAATTAATCCTGGATTAAGGAATTAGGGTTTTGGTAGCTGTGAAATACCTAAAATATTGTATATATTGTAGTGTGAATGGTTAAATTAATACAATGAAGATTTGACAGGTGCAACACCAAGGAAGGTTGGTTTTCTCCCAGTTAAGAGTTTCCAACATAAAATTTTTTGCACTGTGTGTATGAGCCATTGATTACTTTCTATTTTTCTTAAGAATTTGTATGCATTTATTTACTTCACAGGTTTAAAAATTACATGTGGCTCGTACCAACAAGAGAGCAAGGAAATTTCTTTAAGTTTTATTAAAAATTTAATATATTTGAATCATCTGTAGGTTTAAATTAATGATGTGTACTAGTTAAAGCATGTTATCTAGAACAAAAACTTGAAGAAACTCAATAAGATTGTTTGCAATTTGAGTGCAAAAGAACGTAAAAGCTTTATTGAAATGTTGAAAAGAGAGGAATTTGGTGGATCAAAAGGTAATCAACATGGAGTTTTTCTTTGATTTTTTACTAAAAATGAATTTCTTAACATTAATTGCTAATATGTTTTAAGCACTCGATTTCACATTTTTTTAATGTTGCGCAGGGATCGATAACAAGGGAATGGTATGTCATCCTAAGAAGATAAAAATTATGAAGGATGTAAATGATGATGACTTGGTCCTTAGTTCATTTGGAGTGGTGTTGGAAGTTAACAACAAGCAGATTTTTTTTTACAAACTATGAGGGATATATTGGAAAGAATGTATAGACGTACTTTCCACTTATAATAAAAAAAATCTACCCTATGACTCCAATACTATTGTTCTTTTCATTTTTTAGGAAGATTATGCAAATTCCAAGGGACAAACAAGGGGAAAACCAATACATCTTGGTAGGGGTGTCCAAAAAAGTGTACAATGAGATAATTAAAGAAATGAACATAATTGCATCACATGAGGAGCCATCCCAGCAACAATGTGCATCAGAGGTATGTAATCATTGATTTATTCTTTTATGTACAACGATTTTTCAATTGTTTTGTTGCAGAAAAGAAAAAAAATGGATCCCATTCAACACATAAGATAGGACGATGAGGAATAAAAGGGTTGATCACAAAATTTGTGAGTACTTTCGTTTTCAGCCTTACTTAAGATTTCATATTTGTTGTGATATTTATATTTAAATAATTAATTTACAGTCCTCCATAGATTTTTTCTATTAGGTGTTAACATATAAAGAAGATCCAACTGAATAATTGGTGGACATTGGGTTGAGTATGGGTTGTGAGTATATGTTGAAGTATCAAGGTTTAATTGAACAATGTGTAAGTAGCTATGTTGTTTAACTTCTCTCATTTTATAATTAATGGAACAACAAGAAGCCTTTATATTAATTATATTGACTATGCTTTGTCATGACGTATTAAAAATGTAGGAAACAAAGTATGGAGTGTAGCCAATAAAAGAGATTTTGAGAGACGACATGCAACATGACTTCGAAAGAATGTGTATTGTTTATGAAACAATCGCTACTATGATACACTTTTTGATTTACACAATTATGTATATTCTACTATATAAATGGTTATTTACTCATTGCACTTTATTTCTATGTTTGTAGATGGAACATGAAGAGATTGAACATAAAAAACAAGTCGATCAAGAAAACATTAGGTTAAATAACCAAACTACAATATTTTATACAAGTGATGAATAAATTAGACATGTACACAACTCGAGTGACGACATCAATTCAAGTGATGAATGAAAATCAATATAACTGAATGTTACTGCAAGTTGTATGTTTTGGAATATTTGTTTGTGAAAATCACAGATTTTATTTAATGTACTTGACATATTGTCCCAATTGCCTGACATGTTACCAATTAGTGTAATAATTACATATTCATTGCATTTTGATTATTGTGGACATTTACATTGTCCCATTTTGTATGGTGATGTGTCTCTTATTCATATATAATAAAATGGGTTTCTTATTTTATTGCATTGATTAATTAATATATGGATAATTTACATTGTTACAAATAATAGAGGTATAATTCATTGGATAACAAATTAATGCAATCATTATATTAAAGCGTGATAACAAAAATATAAAAATCAATATTATTATAAAAAATATTTGATTTTGAGATGATTAATTGAAAATTTGTAAGAAAAAAAAATTAAAATATATACATATTAGTGCATTGTATTTTTTTGGCCTCACTAAACGGTGTGTTTTTATGAGTCATATGCATCAATGCCTATTAATTACATTGAAACATCAATGCTAAAAATTGTGAAAAAACACCACTACTTTAAACAACATAACATACGATTATATTTATTGTTTTAAAATATTACAGTGTGCATGATTACAATACACATCACTTTACATATAATATACACATTGGTGCTTAGTAAAAAAGAATGACGCCGACATCACACCTCAAATGTTTGAAATTGCATTCTCCAATGCACATGGTAATATAGGCATTGGTGCATACAAATTAAATGAGCACCGATGTTCCATAAAACAAAAATGAATGACCTAGTGCATATTTTTTTATATGAGCACCGATGCAGTATTATAACAAAAAAAGACAGAACCAATGCATAATAAATATATGATCCCTAGTGCTTTTTAGGTTATGTACGCACCCGTGTGTGTTATTGAAGAACGCACTGGTATGTGTTATCGATACGAGCACTGAAACAAAACCTATGCTAAACCTCCACCCACCCATTTTTTTTTAACTTGTAGGAAACATTTGTTAACACCTCTACTATGAATAGTGAATCCTATAGTAGAGGTTTTTTAGAAAAATTTGCCCAATCTTACAACACTAAAATCCTTCGCTACAAGATGTTTTCCTTGTATTGGTTCAATGATTAAAATCATGTTGATCACATGGTCAACACAACCTTTATTTGGGACTTAATGTTAGTACCTCATGTAGTGTGGTCCCAATTAACCATGTATGATATCCATGGCATGGATGTCTTGTCCATTGTGCATATCTCATCTTTTGTCTTCAATTTCCTACATGCAAACTATATAATAGAAAAACAAACAGATAAGACATCGCTTCCTTACCATATTTGTTGAGCTAGAGTATTTCCATTTTAGGATCAATAAATCCCCTTGTATAATCTCTTTTTCTATCCATAGGATCATATTTCCCATTTCTATCCTTCACATATTCATATTCCTTCAATCTATGACAATGTGGGTTTTGTTCGACTATTTTCCTAGAGAATGCCACCTAGGACTCATTTTCAGTGAGTCTAACCCATAAACACATCACAAAACCATGAATTTTTTTATCTTTAACTCTAAATGCATGATCCTCATAAGAAAACAAGACATAAAATTTTCTTGGAGTTCATCCATTAGAGAGCCCTCCAAAAAGTTGGTCGTTTTGGGCATCCAACATGGGATTTTTCATGAATGCATATATATACACAATAAACAATCACTTAAATTTATAAAGAGATTATATATAATAAAATACTTAACAAAGATAAGGTAATATTTAAAGTGATATGTCCATAAACAAACATCCATCCATTAAGCAATATATTAAGGGAGATATGATAATATACATAGTAAAAGTGAAAATGCATCAACATAATGAATACAACATAATTAATACAACATAATGAAAAAATAACTATAAATGTCCACAACAATTCATATTACGTGTTGGTGTTTATAGTGTGCCTAAGTATGCCTTCATAGAGAGTATGGAAAACTACTGACATTACTTGTCAATGTTTAATTGAAACCTGCACGGGAGACCTAGCTAAAGAAAGTACAAACAAAGCTTATCAAGAAAGGATGAGAGATTCAATATGGAAGAATGATAAAATATATTCACACTACTCCAATGAGCTAACCAATGATGATCATTGTGATAAAGTGAATGAGTGGAATTCACTTATATATAGGAAAAAACATTCCATAATTAAGAAAATGATTCAAGCAATTAGCTTTCCTTAGGAATGCATGCATGCATAATAGCATAATAGTGATGATCTAAATAGAAAGTCTAAAATAGAACTAGTCAGTTAAATCCCACTGAACTAGTGTGTAAAAGATAGTAGTTTCTCCAACACCCCCCTGAACATCACTATGGAGTAAAAATGAGTCTCGACTACTAGTCCATGTTAGGTACTCATGTACAATGCAACTAATGAACACTGAATAAAAATGAGGAAAGAGAGAAAACCACATGGGAAAAAACACCCCCCTCAAAGGACAATGCATCAAAAGAAGAAAAGGAAGCTGCCAGGCAACTGTGTTCTTCAATCCAATATGATCCTAAAAAGTCTGAAACTTATATCCAGTAAAGGTCTTCATGAAGATATCGACAATATGCTTAGAGGAAGGACATAACTGCAGATCAATGGTCCTCTCATGTACTAGATCTCTGATGGAATGCATGTGGACCTCAATGTGTTTGGTTCGTTGTAGATGTACTGGATCTATGTAAAATCTCACTGTACTCTGATTTTCACACCATATGACAGTCGGACAATGAAACTAGATACCAAGCTCGGTAAGGAAGTGTTGAAGCCAAAGTTCCTGAATGACACAGTTGACTACTCCTCTATACTCGACCTTTGTGTAAGATAAATCAATGAATGCTTGATTCTTACTCAACCAACAAATAGGTATTGACCCCAAACTAAGAGTGTACCTAGACATGGACTTGCGATTTGTGCCATCGCCAACCCAATTTAAATCTGTGAAGCCTATGAGATCTGTTATAGCAAGATTTTCCTCACTCCATGCAAACTTGCTTATAATGCCTTTTAGATTTCCCTATGCATACTTGAAGTCCCCTTTTGCAGTTCCTAGAGCTAAAAAATGTATTTTTACACATATACATGCCCTAACAGCTATGCAACATGTGTATATGCAGGTTGCACCATTACAACCCGTGTACATTGGGTTTTGTGCCCAAAATTAAAAAATGGTGTCGGGTTTCCCTGTCACATCACGAGATCCATGATCCTTGACCTTCCATATATTAGACAAGTTCTGACTCAACCCTTCAGTTCAATTTGAAGGCTATAAATGGACCATATCCAAGCTATGGAGAAGAGGAGAAGAATTCAACTTTGAGAGAAAAGTTACTCTGGAGAAATTATTCACTTCATATTGAGTCTGCATACCTTTGTCCTTTTAATTCTGAACACATTGTTCATCCCCCAAGATCTTCCCTATTTGATGGAGAACCTCATTATCTCTCTTATATAAGATTGAATTTGGTGGAAGATTGAAGTGGTGGAGACCCAATTTGAAGGGTCTTAGTTTCTCGGTTCCGAATGTGATGACATGGAAGTTTGTCATTCATACACTTATGTTGATTACATTTTAATAGAAATACTCTTTTCTCATACAATTAATGTCTTAAAAATATTTGAATTATTATTCCATGGGAGTATTTGTTATGAATATTGATGGATTATGATATTATATGTGCTAACTTTATATATTATCACCATATTCTTGTGTATCTTGGTTGTTGAGCACAAGTTGTAGGTGTATTTGTTTGAGTCGAGTGCTCAACGGTGGACTTCGTCGAACGTTTGGACGAGGTAGGATCTTTATCTTGTCTTGTTAGCATATTTGTTTATATAACATACTTGATATTAGAGTTGATTTCTGTAGTCATTTTCATCTTTTTTGGTTTACCCCTTTCCATAATGTGATTTTCCTCGTAAAAAAATTGGCTACCATACTGGGGATTGAATCTTCTTTTCAGGGTTTGGATTGTTTTTCTCCTTTGATTTCTCTCGGTTACCTTGAGTTTCTTGTCATCTGATTGCTTGAAAACCTCTTTTGATTTTGATTCTAAGTGTCTTGGCCTTATCCTTAACTTGGCAGTGTTTCAATACATATACGCGGGTTTTTCCTTGACAAAAATGTACATACGCAAGCTGTCGTTCTGTAGGAGGCGTATATATGCGGTTTTCTCCTGAAAAGTCGCGTACATCATCCTTTTTTGCTTGATTTCTGAGTTTGATGTTTGTTGGGTAAGTTTTGATGGTTGTTGAGTCTTATTGGGTCTCTGTCATGACTGTTAAGTGTCTGCAGGGTGATAGGAAACCTTTCTTTGGTTGAATTTTTGGGCGGTCTTTCTGATTCAAAAAGATCTTTTAATGACTATGGTTGAGTTATTATGCATGTGATGATTAACCAATTAGGAAGATTAAAGAAAGAGGAAGAAGATATGAGAAGTTATCACAGTCACATACACATTTACATAACTGAAATGAAGCAATAAACAACAACAAACCATAACACAAATGTGATAACGGAGTTTGACAATCTTCGCCTACGTCTCTGGGCCTTGTCTCAGTGGGATTTGATTATTTCTGTTCGAATATTTACAAGTACATAATGATAGTGCCAAAAGGTTACAAAAATGAGCTGGTCATTTTCTACTAGATCTCATGAACACATCAAAACTGACAACACCCAAATCAGATGAACGAGGCTCCCAGAAATGGCCCGCAAAGGTGCGCTCCTCAATAGTTTCCCTGCATAACAATGGCCTTTGGTTCAACAATCCGGTAGCACAAACCTGTTCTGAACCATCACTGATCTCCCCATGGCCTAAAGAAGGCCTGGTTTATATAGGCCTGAAATTGGTTATCATCCCCCAACTTCCTCCCAAGATCTGGCCTAAAAAAGGGCCCAATATCTCCCAATAATGGGAAAAATCTCCCAAATCTATGGAGAAAATCAACAAAATCATAAACCAAAGTAGAAAACCCACTTTGCATGAATAAATGGGATAAGCCCCCCAATATGGGTGCTTTCCCCCTAATAATGGTCATATGGCTCATAGGTGGCCAAGCACCAAACCTATGGGATATGCGCTGGCCCCTTAGCCCTGCAACAAACTGGTCATGTGGCACATGGTAATAAAACCTCGCCCCAACTTTCACGCCCCAACTTTCTCTCTAGATATCATGGCCCCCATTCCCATGCATTTGTTGGAATGAAGTGCTCCACTGGAAAAGTGCAGTCATATATAATATGACAAGTCCACGGGCTGGGTCTTAGCCCCAACCCCCTTACGCGTCCACTTATATACCATATGCACTTTAAATATAACATTGCAGCTATGGTAAAACAAGAAATAACGTGGTGCAATCCCTATCAGACCTGTCTAAAGTGCTTGCTCGTATGTGAGGTCGGGGGTTCAAATCTGACCTGCTTCACAACACTTTTTCTTATGAACCAAATGACCAACCACAGGGTGCCACGTGGCATCCCAAGTCTGGGCCACATGGCACCTCCTAATTCGTTGGAGAAGACGCCACTTGTCAACTGCCAAATGGTCCATGTCTACTACCCAGTCAACAACTGTACTTTCCATCTGTCTTCCCAGTCAATGACGTACCCTGCCACATGTCACCGTACGGTAGGGCCACATGGCACCTGTATGAGTGTGCCACGTGTCACCCTTCCAATGGTGACATGTGTCACATCCTGGTTGGTCCATGTCAGCTGTACAAAACCTCTACCATCTCAGTAGTATGACCTGCCAACTGTGTCTCTGCCACGTGTCATATTGCCACGCCAACATGATGACATCAACGTTGACTTTTTTACTGTTGACCTGTTTGACTTTTTTCCTGTTTGGCAAAATGATCAGAGTGTGATAAATATCGCATACAGAGTCTGTTTGAGGAAGTAAATATATGGTCGGAATCAACGCGATGAGACGATCACAATGGAATTGGTTTCATTTGATTCCGATAAATTTTATTTTTGAGCCTTTTTTAGCCCTATCAGGCTCCTGGATCCGATTCTGGATCACACCTCCCCACTAAAGGACCTTTTGGTCCCCAAACGGTTACCAGAATGGATTTGGACTGATTACATACTCATAAAGAGAAAAACAAAACTTGATGTTGTACAAAAATGATGTTATAACAGGTCATCATTAATGGTCATATGGCACATAGGCCATGATGACCTGTGATATTAATGGTCATATGGCACATAGGTGGCCAAGCGCCAACCCTATGGGTTTTGCGCTGTCCCCTTGGCCCCGCAACAAACTAGTCACATGGCGCACGGTAATAAAACCATGCCCCAACTTTCGCGCCCAACTATTGGTTCCATCCCTGGTCTTATGACATCGGGTGTGCCAAAGGTTAACTCTGGATCCTGTGGCCTCCATTCCCGTGAATTTGTTTGAATGGAGCGCCCCAATGAAAATATGCGGTCATAAATAATATGACAAGTCTGTGGGTTGGGGCTTAGCCCCAGCCCCCTTCTGCCTCCACTTATATACCATATGCACTTTATATATAACATTGCAGCTTTGGTAAAACAATAAATAATGTGGTGCAATGGCTATCAGACCTGTCTAAATCACTTTCCCATACATGAGGTCGGGGGTTCAAATTGGCCCGCTGCACAACACTTTTTCTTATGAACCAAATGACCAACCATAGGGTGCCACGTGGCAGCCCAAGTCTGGGCCACGTGGCACCTCCTAATTCGTTGGAGAAGATGCCACTTGTCAACTGTCGGATGGTCCACGTTTACTTCCCATTCAACAACCGTACCTTCCACTTGTCTACCCAGTCAACGCCATACCCTTCCACGTGTCACCATACGGTAGGGCCACGTGGCACCTCTACGAGTGTGCCACATGTCACCCTTCAAATGGTGACACATGTCATATCCTGGTTGGTCCATGTCAGTTGTATGGAACCTTTGCCATGTCAGCTGTACAACCTGCCAACTGTGCCTCTGCCACATCATGATGATGATGTCAACATTGACTTTTTGATTGTTGACGTGTTCGACTTTTTTCCTGTTTGGAAAAATGATCAGAGTGTGATAAATCTCGCATACAATGCCCGTTTGAGGAAGTAAATATATGGCCGGAATCAACGCGACAATCCAGTCGCAATGGAATTGGTTTCATTTGATTCTGATAACTTTCATTTTTTAGCCTTTTTGAACCCTATCAGGCTCCTAGATCCGATTCCGGATCACTTTCTTTCTCATCATCATTTTCATTGGCTGTCCTTGCATTTTGGGCTGGGTGTTTGCTTCTTGATATTATTCTTGGTTTGTATCTGTTTGCGTACAATAGAGTCTTTATATCAAGCTGATGTTTAGTCCTTTCATTTTCATTATTTTATATTGAAAATAAAAAAAATATACATTTTGCATTGTTGGCATTTGATCTTTTGGGTTCTTATCGTTGGTCTTAGTACATGTATGGAAAGAATACATATTATTTGAAATTGCAAAATTGAATTAAAAGTTTCATTTTGAAAAGATTATCATTTGTTGAGAATTGAAGTTAGGACTTTGCATTATTTTCATATTAATTTCTTTTACTTGTCGACTCATAACATCATTAGTTTCATGTCTACATCTTTTGAGTAAACAAAGCCACTAAAAGTAACACTGATAAATTTAAAATTGATTAGAAATGATTTTGTTTTTTAGGGTGCACAAACTAGCTTAAGATTTAGAGCCTTGGAATAGGATTTTGTGAGCAAACTTCTCCAAGGCTATACATATGTGTATGACTAAGGGAGTGGTGAAATCCATTGTATAATTGG
>SNQJ01S0159293.1:0-21880 GCA_010110895.2 Picea sitchensis | reverse complement strand
CCATATCTTCTGTTTACACCATTCATGTTTCTTGCTTATTTGTTCCTTTCATTGATTCTGTAATTAATTGCCTTATGTCCAAAGTTTTTGCAAGTATAACAATGACCAAGAAATAAATTTTGATACCTGGGAGTAAGTGACCTTCTTTGTGATGTAGTCCATCTGGGTTCATGATATACTCTTCTATAATTTCCTTCATACTGATTGAAGCTTCTTTGATTCTTGAAGGTAGGAGGTCTTCTTGGATATTCATCTCTTTTGTAATCATTCCTTCTTTCAGGTATCCTGGTCCACTTCCCATCAATTGTCTGTGTATCTCTTTCCAGGTCACCCAATTGCATCTCAACATTGCCTATCATTCGCAGACTGATGGTCAAACTGAATTTGTCAACAAGTGCTTGGAAGCCTATTTGTGGTGCTTCAAGTCAGAAGGTCAATCTCAATGGGTTCAGTGGTTACCTCCTGCTTAATGGTGGTACAATACAACTTACCATGGTTCTACTCACATGACTCCATTTGAGGTGGTCTATGGTAAAAAAAACCCTTTATATTATCTTACTTGTCCAGTGTCTCCAAGGTTCAAAAGGTAGACAAATCCCTTATAGTTCGAGCTGAAATTCTAAGCACTCTCAAAGAGAAATTGTTCATGGGCCATAATCGAATGAAGAAATAAGATGATAAGTGTCATTCTGAATGACATTTTGTTGAAGGTAATTAGGTGTTTCTTCATCTACAACCATATTGTTAGCACCAGAAGTCACTCATGGATTGCAATAGGAGTAATCCTGATACCCATTAGTGTTTTATGTCAGAGGTTGGTTTTATAAAACGTGACTGAATGGAAGTAAACTCAGAACCATATCGTTTTAACTCAGAACCCTCGACCAAGAAAATCATGAGCAGGTGAGGTCTCAATCTAACTTCAGTTAGTAAGTGTAGTAAAGGGTGAGTAAGTTAACAAGCAATAAGAAAAGATCTGAGTACAAGATCACCCTGAACCAGGGCTTCAGACACCAGGATGTGAATCGAGAAAGTCACAGCTATAACAACGAGGTGATCAAACCTTCATCACAATGCTAAAATAACAACTCGACTGCATCCTCCATGCCCGAGCTACTTGATGTAGAAAGAAGAAAGATAACATGAAATCCTATCAAAACTAGTTGTTATGCCACTGTGATCAAACCTCCAACACAACAACAAAACTACTCCCGACTGGATCATCCATGTCCGGGTGTTCTAACACATGAGTTACAGAGAAATGAAAGAAGTTGACTGCCATTAAACAAGAAGTCTCACATACATACGCATAACTAGGGAAACCAGTGCTTCATTACAATTTTACAATAGGGAGCTTAGCTCTACCATCGATAGCAACAAAAATGGCAAAAATGCCTCTAAATACTAGGAGCTAGCTCAACTGCCAAAGGCACGATCGTATCATGAGTTCAATGCTTCGTGCAGGCGAGTTTCCCTGTCAGGTTGTGAATGCAGACGTTGGTCAGACTGCCCATGCAGTCGGCTGTTAGATGTAAATTTTGTCAGGCTGGACATACAGTCACCTCTTGTGCTTTGTCTCTTTTTGACCTTTTATTTGTGGAAGGAGACGAAGTTCAACCACCGTCAACCACCTTAATAACTACTTTCTCAGGATTTGGTAAGGCTCGGTCAATTCTGTGCTTGGAAAACATGGCGACCTTTCCTTGGCCGTTGTTGTTTCGTTGGACTGCTACGAGGGGGACCAGCCCTCAAACATGGACGAGGATCTGATAGGGAGAGAGATGGCACCAATAATGCAAAGATGAGATGAGGGGTGCTGAGGTGGAAGCACCAGGTGGCAGAGAAGTGGGGCTATGACATCGGATGAGAAGTTCCACGGGGATATGGATAGGACACAAGTGGAAGTGGCATGGAGCATGGGGGTACAGGTGTCGGGAGATAAGAGGGGAAAAGGAAAAGGGGACATCACACCTAGAGAGTGGAGGATAGGTGTGCGGTGGTGAAGGGTAGAAGGGAAGTGGGAGACGTGACAAGGGAATAGGGGAGGCAGAGTGGGGGACAATTGTCACAAGGGTTGAAGGTGGTAAGCAGTTCAGGGGGACCCACACAGAGTCGCCCATATCAGAACCCCCCCCACTTCATTAAAGGAAGAATGGCAAGGGGGGTCTGGAATTGGACCTCAGCCGTAGATCTGGGCACTTTAATCCCAGTCGTTCAGACCTGCACGACACCATATCGGACCCCCCCATTAAAGGAAAAACGACAAGGGGGTCCAAAATTAGACCTCGTCCATAGATTTGGACATGCGAATCATGACCGCCCATATCTACGCATCTTTTAAATCAAATGCACCTGCTCATAAAACTTAGGACAAGTGGGTTTTCAACCCACTTTTGTCATTTGTTTTCCAAAGGGGAGGGGGAATTTGTTAGGAAAACACCCCCCTTACAACACTAGGTGATAACATCAGGCTGGACTGACAGTCACCTCCTGCGCTTTGTCTCTTTCTGACCTTCTATTTATGGAAGGAGACGACTTTCAACCACCGTCAACCACCTTAATAACTTCTTTCTCAGGATTTGGTAAGGCCCAGTCAATTATGTTCTTGGACAACATGGCAGCCTTTCCTTGGCCGATGTTGCTTCGCTGAATTGCTACAAGGGGGATTGGCCTGCAAACGTGGATGAGGATATGACGGGGAGAGCGGTGGCACCAACAATGCGAAGATGAGATGAGGGGTGCTGAGGTGGAAGCACCAGGTGGTAGAGAAGTGGGGCTATGACATCATATGGGAAGTGCCATGAGGATATGGATAGGACATAGGTGGAAGTGACATGGAGCATGGGGGTAAAAATGTCGGGAGATAAGAGGGGCGAAGGAAAAGGGGACATGACACCCAGTTTGGTGTGCAAGGTATGAAATATACCCAGCTTGGTGCTCAAGGTATGAAAGATATTTATGAAATCTGGCACTACTTGGTCTCTTTCTTACTGTAGTGTGGTCCATTTGGTATACAAGCCGTCATAACTTTCGACAGGGTAGTATTGTTCCTTAGTAGAATCCCTGAATGATTCCTAGGTGGTCATGACTATAAATAATGAGGGTTTCTCTGTTTCCTTTTGCTCACAGAAAGTTTCCCACCAATCTTTGACATGGAGAACAACTTTGAGGAGTGCAAAAGCAATCTTTTCTCTATTCGAAAATTTATGGACAGAAAAATACCCTTCTAGTAGATTCAACCACTTGTCTACAACATCTGCATCTATCTGACCTTCAAATATAGGAATATCGAAGTTTATTTGTACCTTGAAGTGGGCGACGCCTCTGGTCGAAGAAGATGCATCGCCTGTTGGTAGTCGCCAAAGGATTTACGCGAAACTATCCATCATCTCGTTCCTTTGTTGCGTGAGGGATTCCTCAATCAATAGATTGAAAGGATCTCCTATCCCATCATATTTATTTTCTCCTACCAAGAGAGGTCGCTTGGGTATGCAAGAGCTTTTGTCCTTGAGATAAACAAGCTCGAGACCCAACTCTTTGTACTCCGACCTCGTTGGGGACGTGCATTAAGATGACAATGAGAAGACTGCTCTGATACCATTGATCCTTATTTTATGAGCATAAAGAAATGACGACAGATTATTAATAGGTTCTTAACAAAAAATAACAGAGATACAGTAAAACTGGTTTTCTATTCAATAAGGAAATAAGCTGAAACTGTAAAATGCAGCGCAAACAAGCATGCTAGAATGGTGGCGGCTTATCTCTGAGAAGAGATGTGACAGATGCGCTCATTTGCAAGAAGAAAATTACAATGAGGCTCTAAGTGACTTTTTACAATAAATAGGAATTCCAAAAACCCTAGACATCCAAAAACCTAACCCTAGGAGATGAAGCACCAAAAGTCATGTGGGCCCCGTTTGGGTAAGTTAGTACATCAACTTCCCGGGGTCGTAACTTTTGCATACGATCTTTGTTTTAGGCGTATGATAGCCTGTTGGAAATGTATCGTCGAGGAGATTAATTTTTCAGGCTCAATCATTCCTTCATATATCATTTAGAATCTCGATCCCGAAAAAACCTTCATTTAGGCCCTCAAAATGGCCATGGAAGTTAAAACTGCTAAAAATAGTAAATTGCCAAAATTGCAAGAAAACTGTTTTGAGCCAGTTGGAAAAGGTGGGTGGCCATCGATATCCACCCGGATCAATTATTCATCATGTTTTTGGTTTATTTAATTTACAAATATGCTCATTTATGTGCCCTCCAACACCCATTTAAATCTTCCATAGTGGCTCAAGTTTTATGGAAAATATCTTCAAACTACATGGAATGACACAATCTATTGTCTTAGACCATGATCCAAATTTCACAAGTAACTTCTAGAAATAATTTTTCAAGCTCCATGTCACCCAATTGCATCTCAACATTGCCTATCATTCCTAGACTGATGGTCAAACTGAATTTGTCAACAAGTGCTTGGAAGCCTATTTGTGGTGCTTCATGTCAGAAGGTCAATCTCAATGGGTTCAGTGGTTACCTCCTGCTAAATGGTGGTACAATAAAAATTACCATGGTGCTACTCACATGACTCCATTTGAGGTGGTCTATGGTAAAAAAAAACCCTTTATATTATCTTACTTGTCCGGTGTCTCCAAGGTTCAAGAGGTAGACAAATCCCTTACAGTTCGAGCTGAAATTCTATGCACTCTCAAAGAGAATTTGTTCATGGATCATAATTGAATGAAGAAATAAGATGATAAGTGTCATTCTGAATGACATTTTGTTGAATTTATTCAAGTGTTTCTTCATCTATAATCATACTATTAGCACTAGAAGTCACTCCTGGATTGCAGCAGGAGTAAGCCTGATACCAATCAGTGTTTTATGTCAGAGGTTGGTTTTATAAAAGGTGACCAAATGGAAGTAAACTCAGAACCATATCGGTTTAACTCAGAATCCTGGACCAAGAAAATCATGAGCAGGTGAGGTCTCAATATAACTTCAGTCAGTAAGTGTAGTAAAGGGTGAGTAAGTTAACAAGCAATAAGAAAAGCTCTGAGTACAAGATCATCCTAAACTAGGGCTTCAGACACCAGGATGTGACTCGAGAAAGTCACAGCTATAATAGCAAGGTGATCAAACCTTCATCACAATGCTAAAATAACAGCTCGACTGCATCTTCCATGTCTGATCTACTTGATGTATAAAGAAGAAAGATAACATGAAAGCCTGTCAAAACTAGTTGTGATGCCACTGTGATCAAACCTCCATCACAACAAAAAAACTACTCCAGACTGGATCATCCATGTCTGGGTGTTCTAACACATGAGTTACAGAGAAATGAAAGAAGTTGACTATCATTAAACAAGAAGTCTCACATACATACACATAACTAGGGAAACTAGTGCTTCATTAAAAATTTACAATAGGGAGCTTAGCTCTACCATCGATAGTAACAAAAATGGAAAAAATGCCTCTAAATACTAGGAGCTATCTCAACCACTAAAGGCACAATCGTATCATGAGTTCCATGCTTCACACAGGTCAGTTTCCCTGTCAGGCTATGCATGCAGACATCGGTCAGACTCCCCATGTAATCAGTTGTCAGACACAATCTTTGTCAGGCTGGACTGACAGTCATCTCCTACAGTTTGTCTCTTTATGAACTTCTATTTATGGAAGATGACGACGTTCAACCACCGTCAACCACCTTAATAACTACTTTCTCAGGATTTGGTAAGGCCTGGTCAATTCTGTGCTTGAACAACATGGCGGCATTTCCTTGGCCGATGCTGCTTCGTTGGACTGCTACGAGGGGACCATGCCTGCAAATGTGGACAAGGATATTATGGGGTGAGCGATGGCACTGACAATGCGAATATGAGACAAGGGGTGCTGAGGTGGAATCACCAGGTGGCAAAGAAGTGGGGCTATGACACTGGATGAGAAGTGCCACGGGGATATGGATAGGACATAGGTGGAAATGGCATGGAGCACGGGGGTATAGGTGTCAGGAGATAAGAGGGATGAAGGAAAAGGGGACATGACACCTGGAGCATGGAGGATAGGTGTGTGGTGGTGAAGGGTAGAAGGGAAGTGGGAGATGTGACAAGGGAATAGGGGAGGCAGAGTGGGGGAAACTTTTCACAAGGGGATGAAGGTGGTAATCAGTTCAGGGGGACCCACATGGAGCCGCCCATATCAGACCCCCCCCCCTTCATTAAAGGAAGAATGGAAAGGGGGGTCCAGAATTGGACCTCAGCCACAGATATGGGCACTTTAATCCCAGTCGTTCAGACCTGCGCGACACCATATCGGACCCCCCCCATTAAAGGAAGAATGACAAGGGGGGTCTAGAATTGGACCTCATCCGTAGATTTGGGTGCACGAATCATGGCTGCCCGGATCTATGCATCTTTTAAATCAAATGCACTTGCTCATAAAACTTAGGAAAAGTGGGTTTTTAACCCACTTTTGTCATTTTTTCTCCAAAGAGGGGGAATTTGTTAGGAAAACACCCCCCTTACAACACTAGGTGATAACATCAGGCTCCATGGGGGATGGCACGCTCCCTGCGAGTTTCCACGAACTTTACTGTAGCTTCAGTGCCTTATTGTTGGGCTATGGAGTGCCTTATTGAAACCGAAAACTGACAGAAAACAATATTTACAACAACAGAAGAGCCACTCATGGCTCAAACAAAACACTTCTTCAGGAAATGCCCATTCACTGGGCCATTAAAAAATTCTTCGCCTTCCAAATCCTACCACCTGTAGGTGTTGTTCAAGAATACTTCATAGATCTTGAAAGGCCACATCCAGAGGGCATCGAACTTGTTTTGTTTGCCTTTATCTTGCCTGGGTGCATCCCACTTAAGCACTAGATCTCTGAGCTCAAATTTCGCTTTTCTGACCTTCTTGTCAAAGGCTTTATTGATCTTTTGTCGATTATCATGAGCTTTGTCCATTACCTTCTCTCTGGTCTGCTACACTTCCACCGGTTGATGAATTCTTCTGACCATATTTTATGGTTCTCCTTCATGGTCTTGAAAGAATTTGTCTACAGGTAGAGCCAACTGAGTGGGAAATACAACTTCTATCCCATAGACAAGTTGAAAAGGGGAGGTGCCCAGGGACCTATTTTTTGTCACTCGATCAACCCACAGAGAGAATTTGAGCTTTGAATCCCATGCCTTCTTATTGTCTTCCAACAATATTTTAATGAGCTTGATTAGACTTTTATTAGAAGACTCTGCCAATCCATTTCCTTGAGGATAATAGAGAGTGGAGTGAGTAAGTGAAATCCCAAACTGCTCACAGAACCTAACTAGGGGCTTTGACTTGAAAGATGCAGCATTATCAGTGACAATTCTACTGGGACAACCAAACCTTACTATGATATCTTCCAAGAAGCCAATGATTACCTTGTGTGAAGCACTCCTGGTGGGGATAACTTCTATCTATTTGGTGAAATAATCTATTGCAGTCAAGATCCATCTATGTTGACCACTTGAAGGAGGATGAATCTCTCTCATGAAGTCCAACCCCCATTGCTGAAAAGGTCCTGAAGCTACTACATGATTTAGTGGCAGATATTTGAGTTGTTGCTTTCCTGAATTTTTTTGACATGTGATGCAGGCTCTAACTTCTCTGTAGACATCGGTGAATAAAGTGGGCCAGTAGTAACCAGCCCTGAGAATTTTGTGGGCTGAGGTATTTCAAAAATGGTGTCCCCCACCTAGGCTGCTATGAAAATCAAATATGGTCCTTTGGGCCTCTTGTGGGTTCAGACATCTTAGTATCACTCCTAGAGGGTATTTCCAATACAAGACCTGGTTAATAAGGCAATACTTGATTGATTTGATCTTTAAATATCTTGCCTTACCCTTCCCCATTCCATCAGGAGGCTTTAGCTCTTGCAGAAAATATATAATGTCTCCATACCAGGTGAATTCTGCTAATGAAGGACTGTCTTGAGGATTGCCACCAGACAACTTAGCCTGTTGAATTTCTGAGCAGGTGTTGATGAAGTTAACCCCCAAGGCCTTACAATTGGATTCAGCCAGCAACTTGGCTAAACCCTACCCTTTAACTAACTTGGTGGGATTTATTTCTAGATCGAACTCAAGGATCTTGGAAATCCACTTGCTCCTTCTCCCATCTATGTCCGACTGAATAAGAATGTTCTTCACAAAATATGAAGGGACATATGCAATAATTTTGGAATGTAGAACATAAACTATGAAAGCCTTGATATCTTTCACTAAGGCATAGGCTTGTTTCTCCATGATGTCATATTTGACCTCTGCATCTCTTAATGCCCTACTGAAAAATGAAATGGGCTGCTCCAGCTCGTTTGCGTTCTTTTGTAGTGAAACAACTGCCACTGTTTCAAATGAAGCAAAAGAAAAAATCAGAAAATCCTTTGAGTAATCAGGATTGATAAGCACAGGTGCCTCAGTCAATGCTTTCTTGATCTGTTCAAAAGAATTTATGGACTCGACATCCCACTTTACTTCATGGCCTTTCCTGAGCATGGATGTTATGAGTTTCACCATTTCAGCAAAATTGGAAACAAACCTTCTCAGAAAGTTAATCTTGCCCAGAAAAGACTGGACTTCCTTCCTATACCTAGGTAGTGGTAGGGTTTGAATTGCCTCCACTCTACTAGGATCAATCCTGACTCCCTCGGCTGATACTATGTGACCTAATAATTTTCCCTCCTTCATAGCAAATAGGGACTTCTTGGGATTGAGGGAAAGACCAAACCTTCTACATTTTGAGAAGACCTTCCTCAGGTGCTGGCAGTGTTCTTTATCAGAATTTGAGAAGACTGTAATGTCATCCTGATAGATGACCACAAACTTGTCCTTTTCTCCAATGAAAGCGATATCCATGGCTCTTTGAAAGGTTTCCCCTACGTTCATCAATCCAAAAGGAATTTTGGCATACATGAATGTGCCCCAAGGAGTGGTGAAGGCTATTTTTTCTCTGTCCTTAGGCATAACTGATATCTGATTGTAGCCCAAAAAGACATCAATCATTGAAATTTTGGATGCACCAATTACCCTCTGCAATATGTGTTCCATATTTGGTAAGGGGTAATTGTCCTTCTTTGAGCTTCTATTCAGGTTTCTGAAATCAACACAGAGTATGATTTCTCCACTTTTCTTCCTCACTGGGACCAAATTGGCCACCCATTCAGAATATCTCAAAGGGACAATAATTTGGGCATTCAACAACTTCTTCACTTCTCTTTCCATGACAAGCAACAAAATGGGGTTAATCTGTCTTAGCTTCTGCCTGAATGGCTTAGCCTCTTCTTTTAGTGGGATCTTATCTTCAATGACTCTAGTGTCATATGTCCTGAGGTCTTCATAGGTCCAGGCAAGCACATCAGTAAATTCTTTTAATAACTCAGTATAATCAGCTCTCTACTCCGTTGACTGGCTGCTTGACAACTTGACGAACTTAGGATCCTTTTCTGTGCCAATATTTCACTCAGTTACATTGGCATTCCCATTTCAAACCTTACCCTTTACTTCCACATCATTCCCATCGAACAATCTTTCTAAAGGAGCTAGTCCCTTTGGAATGTGATTGCTAGACAAATGAACAATATGGTGGTTAGCAATCTTATTTAAAAATACTTCAAGGTGAGGATCACCTTCGGGATCATGGTCCGGATCAATGTGAAATGCAGAGAACTCATCAACAGACTCAAGTAATTTTCTTATTTCAAGATCATCCTCGAATACCTTCCAATGTTTGATATTGTCTGGTATAGAGGTCCTATATCTTATCTCAACATCATATTTGAACTTAGGTGGCAGAGGGAGCCTAAACTGGCTAGCTGAAATAGCTAGGGAATTGGCCAAAGTATTTTCCTCTCTTGGAATAAATGAAATGTTGAAGGCTGAGAAGAAATTGTCAATTAGGTCCCATACCTCATTTTTGTAACTTCTAAGCCAAGGATGTTTAGCCTGATAAGCATTTCTAACCTGGTAGACTATCAACTTAGCATCTTCGAACACTACTACCTCCTCAATTCCCATGTCCTTTGCATCCCTTAAGCACAAAACAAGAGCTTCATACTCTACCACATTATTGGTATCTTCAAACTCTAATTTGTATGACAGTGGGATAGTTTCCTGAGCAGGGGAAACAAACACTATCCCAACACCAACACCATCTTTAGAAGAAGCCCCATCAAATAACATTTTCCAAATGGAAGTAATTGAGGGAGAGACTTCATGGGGGAGAATTGGCTGCTTTCTGATTTTAAGAGGAGCTTCTGGGATGTTGGTGAGCTTCAACAAGCTGGATCCCAAATCGGTATTAAGGGAAAAGATGGGATGATTTGTGAGGTTTTCTTCATCACTGACAATGTAGGCCAACTGAGCTTCTCTGTACAGTCTTTTGTGGTCCCCTCCAAAGAATGGAATGGTGGCATATGTTAGTTCCATCTGTAATGTTCCTCCAAGTTTTTAATCCAAGATCTTGACAATAGCATGCCAAACTTGGGAGGAACATCGACTACCACAATGTCCATGACCATACTCTTCAAGGGCATCTGAAATAAGGACACCACCAGGTCTTTGATGACTCCAAGACATTGCACTCTCCTTGAATCAAAAGAGTACAAGTCATGGTAGGCCTTTGTGACTTCCAGACCAAGTTCTTCCATGACAGTTTTGGGCATGATATTATGAGAGGCCCCTGAATCCATCAAACAGTTGTGCAACACCTTATCATAAATGTTCAGGGATGTGTATAAGGGAGGGGATGAATCATCTCTACCTTCCACCATAGGACCTAGGATTACTGCAGGTTTTTCATCTTGCAAGTTAATTGAGTCTGTGTGATGATATGAGGGCTCATAATGTAGTAGCTTAGAGAGGCCCCTTTTGAAATCTTCATGTTTAACCAGCTCAGAGAGGGGTACAAAGATTCTTATTTTCTGAATTTCATGCTCAAAATTAAAAGAAGATATGAGCTTTGGGATTTCTTTTACTTCAGTAACATGAGTCTGGACTACTGGAGAGGGGGATTGGGTTTTCTTACCTTGGTTGTTGTCTTCCATATCTTTAGCAGGCTCCTCTGCTCTAGTGGGCTGCCTAGGAACATCAAGCGTTCTGGATTTCTTTTTGTATTTGAGGTTGTATCTATTTTGGCTACTCCTAGCCTTGTCTCCCTTCCTCAGCTCATTAAGTTGATTGTCCATGAGAGACTCCTCATATGTTGATCGAGTCAAATGAGTAAAAGGGGAAGTGTCTCCAAAACAATGGATTTCAGGATCAATCTCATCTATTTCCTCTCCTTCCTCACCAACAACTAGGTTATTCTGAGAAGGAGTCTGGATCCTCTGATCGTCTCTATCTATGTTCCTTTGTTCCCTTGGCATAATCTAGGGAACATTGTTTTTTGGCCTCCTAAAACATATGTTATCAGCATTTTGGGGATTTCTCTAAATTGGCTTCCCTTATAATTCCAACCTTTCCATCCTAGCCGAAAGTGTTTTCAGCATCTTAGTTACTTCATCGATCTGAGGGGAAAGGGCAGAAGAACCTGATGTGGAGGCTTCAGATCTCCTCCTGGGTATGTCTCTATCATATTTGTCTCTGAGTTGATCCACAACTAATATATTCGACTCAAATTCCACAACTGCATCCTACATGTGAGCCCGGGAAGTTGCTCGTCTTTCCCTCAACAAAAGGCAGAAATCAAGGTCGAAAGCGCTGGCATAAGTAATTTTGGCTAAAGCTTCTCAGGGATTTATATTAGCAGGGATCTTATTGTACATCTTATTGAACCTCTGGGAGAAGTCAAAGAAAAACTCTCCTTCCTTTCTCTTCAAAGACCCAAACTCTGTCATGTAATACATGAAGTCTTTCTTATATCCCCACTGTCTCAAGAAGGCATTATCCAAATCCTTTATCTCATCGATAGATCTAGGAGGCAAGGCCCTAAACCATTTCCTAACCTCACCTTAAAGGCTATGAAAAAAAATCCTCATCCATACGTCTGCATCCATGATGACATGATGAACTGTAAAACTGTAAAAGGATTCAAGGTGTTCTTCTATGGTTATATCTCCTTTGCCTATAAACTTGGGCAATTGCTTGAGGTAGCCATTTGCTGGAAGGGCATTGAGAGGTTGAGGCAACACAAGGGGAGCATACCTAGTAGCTATTATGGCCTCCATCCTAGTCATGGGGGGATTTTCTCCTGCCATAGGAACGTTTGGTGGAGAAGAACTAGGAGGGGAAGGAGTTTGAACAAGGGAGACTGGAACTGAGCTTCCAGGTGGGAAGGCAAATAGTGGAGGATTTAGAGAAAAATCTACAAGGCTAGAGTTAGCGGAGGCTTATCTTTCTGCAGTGGTAGTAGTAATAGGAGGAGGGGTGGTAAAAACCGGGGTAGAAAAATCTTCTGAGGTGCTAGGTCTAAACTAGGGTACAACCTTAGGAAAAGGGGAGTGACAAGGCTTTCTCCCTCCAATCCAAGACCAAGAGGATAAAACTCGGTAGGAACACTCCAAAACTTCATACTTCGGGAAACTCCAATAGAAGGAAATAAAATAGAATGAGATGTAGGGGTTGGAGTTCCTATGGAACAATGTAAATCATCAGAAATACCTGGTTTAACAGTAGAAGTACCTACTCCAAAGGCCTTTCCCTTTCTGATGATCTTCTCTGGGTTGGCTTCAAGTGTCGCTAAAGGAAGTTGTGGAGTAGACCTTGTATGCCTGCCTCTAGAAGCCATGGTTGAAATAGTGGAATCACATGTGGGTTTTCATCAATGAAGTCACCACAGTGGAGTCACCAGGTGCACAATAGCAATCTTGGAAGTCTTTAATGCCTGATGCACCTTCAAAATTAGAGGCTCAATGTCGTTCAATCCTGGGGAATATCTTCAACTTTGTCCTCGACAGTGGCGCTAGAAAGTTTACCACCAGAAGTCACTCCTAGATTGTAGAAGGAGTAATCCTGATACTCATTAGTGTTTTATTTCATAGGTTGGTTTTATAAAAGGTGACCAAATGGAAGTAAACTCAGAACCATATCGTTTTAACTCAGAATCCTAGACCAAGAAAAGCATGAGTAGGTGAGGTCTCAATCTAACTTCAGTCAGTAAGTGTAGTAAAGGGTGAGTAAGTGCACAAGCAATAAGAAAATCTCTGAGTACAATATCAGCCTGAACCATGGCTTCAGACACCAGGATGTGACTCGAGAAATTCACAGCTATAACAACGAGGTGATCAAACCTTCATCACAACACTAAAATAACAGCTCGACTGCATCCTCCATGCCCAAGCTACTTGGTGTAGAAAGAAGAAAGATAACATGAAATCTTGTCAAAACTAGTTGTTATGCCACTGTGATCAAACCTCCATCACAACAAAACTACTCCCGACTAGATCATCCATGTCCAGGTGTTCTAACACATGATTTACAAAGAAATGAAAGAAGTTGGCTGTCATTAAACAAGAAGTCTCACATACATACACATAACCAAGGAAACCAGTGCTTGATTAAACCTTTATAATAGGGAGCTTAGCTCTAGCATGAATAGCAACAAAAATGGAAAAAATGCCTCTAAGTACTAGGATCTAGCTCAACCGTCGAAGGCACGATCGTATTATGAGTTCAATGCTTCGCACAGGCGAGTTTCCCTGTTAGGCTGTGCATGTAGACGTCGGTCAGACTACCCATGCAGTCGGCTGTCAGATGCAATCTTTGTCAAGCTGGACTGATAGTCACCTCCGACGCTTTGTCTCTTTCTGACCTTCTATTTATGGAAGGAGATGACGTTCAACCACCGTCAACGACCTTAATAACTTATTTCCCAAGATTTGGTAAGGCCCGGTCAATTCTATGCTTGGACAACGTGGTGGCCTTTCCTTGGCCACTAGTACTTCGTTGGACTGCTACAAGGGGGCCTGCCCTGCAAACATGGACGAGGATCTGATGGGGAGAGCGGTGGCACCAACAATGCGAAGATGAGATGAGGGGTGTTGAGGTGGAAGCACCAGGTGGAAGAGAAGTGGGGCTATGGCACCGGATGAGAAGTGCCACGAGGATATGGATAAGGCACAGGTGGAAGTGACATGGAGCACGGGGGTACAGGTGTCGGGAGATAAGAGGGGCGAAGGAAAAGGGGACATGACACCTGGAACGTGGAGGACAGGTGTGCGATGGTGAAGGTTAGAAGGGAAGTGGGAGATGTGACAAGGGAATAGGGGAGGCAGAGTGGAGGACAGTTGTCACAAGGGGGCGAAGGCAGTAAGCAGTTTAGGGGGACCCACACGGAGCCTCCCATATCAGACACCCCTCCCCCCCTTCATTAAAGGTAGAATGGCAAGGGGGGTCCGAAATTGGACCTCAGCTGCAGATCTGGGCACTTTAATCCTAGTCGTTCAGACCTGTGCGACACCATATCGGACCCCCCCATTAAAGGCAGAATGACAAGGGGGGTCCATAATTGGACCTCGTCCATAGATCTGGGCACACAAATCACGACCACCCAGATCTACGCATCTTTTAAATCAAATGCGCCCGCTCATAAAACTTATGACAAGTGGGTTTTCAACCCACTTTTGTCATTGTTTCACCAAAAGGCGGGCATTTTTTAGGAAAAACCCCCCCTTACAACACTAGGTGATAACACATACAATCAAAATTCCTTCAAAGTATACCATTGTCAAAATATTGCTCCAAAGTTTTATGGCCCCTATACAATCATCAAATGCATTGGGCACACGACTTACAAATTATCCCTTCCTAGTCACTCTAAGCTACATCCTATTTTTCATGTCTCCTACTTAAATAAAGTGATTCGATCCAAGTGCCATATTCAAACTAATCTCCCTGATTTGGATGAAGAGGAACCTTCCATTTTGTTGTAGCCACAAGTTGTCCTAGCCCAACATGAGCGTCGTCTCTGTCAGCACTCCATTCAAGAAGTTTTAATACAGTGGAATGATACACAACATGAGGATTGAACATGGGAGCCAATCACCATTTTTGAACAATTCCCACATCTCAAGCCTTGACGACAAGGATGCTATTTAAGGGGTGTTGATCGTTTTTTTGTCAAGGGAAAATGACCAACATTTGAGATAAAATCTTGTGGGGAATAAGAAAGACTCTCCTAATTTTTATAGAGGTGGTTCTCCTTTCTTAATATATTGTAAGATTCTTTGTATGGTTGTATATGAATGTAATCGGTGAATGCTAAAGAGAAAACACCCAAATATCTTCCAACAAATCTCTCACTTAGCAGATTTATTCATTAAGCACATAATCTTATTCATGGAAATAAAAGTGAATAAATATAACTGAAAGAGATTTGTATAGAGCTTGCTTTCGACATATATTTTTCCTTCCTTTTAAAATGTTGTGAATCCAATATCAACTATTAATTTGTGAGACGAAAGGAAAAATAAAATGAGAAGATCACCAAAGAACTTTACATGATTGCTTCATTACAACTCAAAAACGATTTTGATGGACAATACATTTGAAATCTCATGCTTTAGACTCAAAGTCGGAAAAAACACTAATATAATTCCCTGAAATATTTTTTGTTGGAGAAATTAATAACAATATCCCAAATGAAATAAGCTTAAAAATGTCTAAAACAAGAGGTTTGAAACAACCTCAACAAGATTTCAATGACAATTACATAAACTTAAAATAAACTGCATCTACTTTTTACAAGTAGGGATTTTTCTCCTCTCGACCTAAAATGTCATGGAGAATGTATAGAACAATATTGAGAGAGTTGAGCATAAAGTAATATGAAGGATAATGTCAAGAATACTGATTCAAAAATATTTTTAAAGGCAGAACTTGATTCCAACAAAAAGATCCCTATGGAAAACTCTCTAAGAGTCGACTCCCAACCTCTTGAATCTGCCTCCTTTTCCATTTTGTAATTTCTTCTTCATCTTCTTGAAATTGCTTTTCAGCTATGGTTATGGTTTTATTTTCCCTCTTTGTGAGCTTATATATGTGTTCCATTAATTGGGACCCACTTTAGAAGCTCATGAATTTCTTTAAATAAATTAATTTCTGAAAATAATTTGTTTTTAAACCTGAAAATAGTATCGATTGTCATTTATTTTTTAGGACCTGAAAACTGATATTTCAGCCATTGAAACCACTTCCAATGTTTTCTTCATCTCTTTACCTTTCTTATGAGCTCTCTTTTTCTCAAATAAGATGTTGGGATCATAAGTTATGAGCTCCATAAGATGGTGACTCAGCCACTGTTGATCTACCCCTGTGAGATGTGGGCCTTTCTTTATCCCACATGCATTGTGGGAGGGTTCTCATGACTTCTTTATAAAGAAATTTCATCTCCATTTTATTTGAGAACGAATTAGAGAAATCTATAGGATTCCATGTAGCCTTTGTATAAAGTATCTTTTGACCACCACATCATCACCCAACCATCATGCCAAACCACTTGCCAAATCATCTGTGTGTCCAATAATTATCATCCAAGTGTCAACTCAGGGGTAGGTCCACTTCATTGCCACATGTCCACATATCATAGTTCCACCTCACTGCCACGTGTCCCAATATGTTAGGTCCACATCACTACCATGTGTCTCAATATGGTAGGTCTATGAAAAGGGGGAAGAAACTTAGGATAATAAATAATATTAAAAAAATAAATGAAGTATTTTTTGAGTTACAGGAATGCAAAGGTAAAGGGAAAAGGTAAGAAAAAGAAAATGGAAAAGAAATATGAAGTAAAGGAAAAAGGTAAGAAAATGGAAATGGAAATGAAACATGAAATATGGAAAATGGAAAAAGGAAATAGAAATATGTAAAAGTAAAATGGAAAAGGAAAAAGGAAAATAGATATGGAAAATGGAAAATGAAAATTGAAATATGAATATGAAAATGGAAATGGTTAAATATGGAAATGGGGTGGAGGATTGGAAAAATGCCTGGATTGGAAAAATGTTTAAGTATGGAGAATAGTGAGGAAGCAGAGTAGATTGGAAAGAATGAAAAATGACTAAGTATGGGGCAACAAAATGTGGGAGAAAAATGGCATATCTTGGGCATGTGAACTTTGTTTTCAATTCTGTAATGTGTTGAACGAAGTTGAGACATATGGATATTTAGTGAGAATCTTGGAATAATTATTTTCCTTATTTTTAATATCATTTCCTTTCCTTCTCTTTTGTTTCAAATAAAAACTATCCCTATTATACTTTCATGATGAATAACTGGAAAACTAAGCTGATTGGAAACTTGTTGGATCTTCACGATCAATAGTTGAAGATTATTTGGAACTTTCCAAGATTGAAAAAATAATAATTGGTCCCTATTTGATGGGTGAAAACACATTAACATGGGGGAGGGCATGTTAGGTTCCTAATATCCCTAACCCCTCAAGGATATCGAATACTATGTATTTCTATGTAATAAATACCATCATTAGTAAATAAGTCCTATGTAATAATGTGCACACAACTTTTGTAGGAAGAATTACTAGAAAGTTCCACCTCTAGAAAGTTCCTCCTCTAGAATGTTATTAAGAATATATAAGTAGTATATATAGAGGTAGAAATCATTGTAAAAGTTTGTCTTTGTGAAATCATTTGTACTCGAGCTCTGCTCTATTGGAAGTTTCCCCCTTGAAGAGGTAAGTGAACAGTGCTTTCCGGAAGTAATAAAGGTATCATATTTTGGTTCATATTGTTATTGTGATCATTGTTCTATTTCCTTCTGCTAAATACTTTGATAATATATGTGCTCTAGTTCTGCATATTAATATTGGGTACCATACAGAGCATAAACAAACTGATAACTTGAAGAGTCACTACTTTCTACCAGTTGATAAGGTTTTCAATGCTCTCGAACTAGATTCCAGAAGTCCTCCACTTATGAAAAAGATGGGTTATACTTGAAATGGGCCCTAGGAATCCCTCCCAAATGGTCTAATTCAAAAAAAAATGGAAGTGATCAGAACGTCGAATCTTTCCTACTAAGGAATGGTAGAATCCAATATCTTGAAGCGAAGAATGATGGAAAATAAACTGATCAAGTCTCTTGAGGACCCCTTTGGTGCCACTGCAATTATTACTCCATGCCAGATTGAGTTGAACAGGTTTGACATCATCCAAGATAGCATCTTCCAACTTGTTAGTAAAATAGTGTGCCAATTTGTCTTCACAGGTGGATACCCCCCAAATTTCCTCCCGACTTAGTGTAAAATCTAGGTCCCCTCCTAGTATTAGAGTGTCAGAGTGAAGAACACTAAGAGAAAAAAAGTGGTTTCAATAGGCCTCCCTACCATCGTAGGGACCATATATATCGAGAAATGTTATTGACTGATCCAACTCTTTTCAAGAAATCTTAGTGTAGAAACCTAAAGGAACATAAAAACAATTGATGATGGTACAATTTGACGAAAGAAAAATTATGATCCCTCCTGAAGATCCAATGTAATCCAACCCAATGAACTCCCAACCCGAGAAAATTTTGACTAATTTGGCAATAATGGGGTCACAATGCCCAAGAGTTTCCTGAATAAGAACAATGTTTGGCCAATCCTGGATAGAAAACCTCTTCAAAGAGAGTTTTTTGGCCCTCCTCTCCAAGCCCCTCATATTAACAAACATGATTTTCATGGGAAGGGCTCCTTTTGGGATGATCTCGCTCTAAGGACCCCAAAAATGAGTTGTTGATGACCCTGGGAAACTTCATGAAAGGATTTCTCCTACACGTGCTTAAACACATATTTCTGCTCCACCTTAGAAAGAATTGATTCCTTGAAAAATTCAAAACTTGGACCCTCTGAGGGGTCCAAACCCTGAGTAGAATGTTGAGAATGTTGAAGACAAGGGTTTCATCTGGATGAAACAAAGAGATAACTTGAGGAGCAAGCTTGATGTGAGACAATAGATTTATGAGAAGTATGTTCATAGTCCCTTGAAATAAAATAAACAAATGATCCATCATCTCGATGCATATGAGAACAATTTTTTGAAACCATCCTCAAAGAGATGCAGGGTCCTGACCCATTTCCCAAAACAAGCGGACTATGTCTCGAGAGATGGGAAGAAGAAACCAAAATGGGGTTTTGAGACAAAAGATTCTTACTTGAGTTCTGAAGATAATTCATACTTTAGGACCAAAAATCTTCAATCCTACTCCATTGTGAAGGTAATAACTCTAGATCATCCTCGAATAGGTCCCTCAGAGTCCAAGACTCCAACTTTCTAGGAATTGAGTTACCCAAATGGATAAAAATATCCCCTACTAAAATATCAAATTGAGTCTCCTTCCTTTTTTCAGTGTAAGGTTTTGTATCGAGAGTCTTTCCTTATTTAGTAGAGATTAAGGAAGAGGGAATCGTGGAAACCATAACCTCGATAGAAGAATAAGGGTTTATAGGGATATCCCCAACATCCACCTTAGGATTCCCCTGATTTTTTTTAGAGAACTTTCGATCACAATCTGCCAAAATATGGCCCACCTGGTGATAATGTGAACAACAGAATGGGACATTTAAGTAATCCAGATGTAATTCCCCCCATCCCAACCGAGGGGCATTACGATGCAAAATACTCACAAAATGAAATTTTACAACTAGCCAAATTAATTATTTTACAGCTAACTGATTTCCTATAGCTTTCAACTACGAATTAAAACCATATTTAGCTATTGTTCACTACCATTTAATTGACGCATCTACAACATACCAAAATAGACATGAATGCAACTAATAAACTTCATTACAAAAACATATACAATATGTTCTCATTTACAAAGATCGTGCACGACAATTTAACTCATAAATACAAGGCAAAAAACAAATAAACGCTTATATTTTAACAATGGTTGTGAAACTAGCTACTTGGGATGGACGTTCCACCCAACCGTAGACTTTTTGCTCCAAATATCAATAGCCAGTCACCCCCGAGTTGAGGCTAGCAATCCTGAAAAGAGGGTGGTCTCTCACAGTCCACTCACAACCCACTGGCATTCTCCTACAATTATCCTAATTTTCCACCAACTCTCTTCCTCTTGAGCTGCCCAAACCAAGGACTGTACCCCTTCACTGATCTCATTCCCTTGGGAATCCCATTCTTTTATCAGGCTCTCTTTGGCACAAGTAACTAGGAATCTCTCAGCTGAGAACTCAAGGGAACTTGCTGCTAGGAAAACTACCAGCAAAACAACAACAAACACTTGTTGTTACAATGCAACTTGCCTAGGAGTTCACTCTTCAGGCCTGACAACCTGGCTCTTCAGTTTCCAACTCCAAAATATGCTCCGACTTTCAATATAATTTTCCCTCCATGGGTGCACCAACTCCAAGCTATCCCTCTTGCTTTCTACTTTCCCTTCATGCACAAAACTTGATTGTCTAAAACTGCTATCCCAACCCATACAAATTTATACCCTTTGAATCGATTGCTTGACTCACACACTTCCCCAAGCTAATTGTACTCAACCCCCATGTGCCCAATAACTTTGGGATGTGACCACTCATACCCACCCTCTTACATGTATTCAATGATCGGATTTGGGAACACTCAATAAAAAATTAGAAGTTTAATATACCAATAGAAAATTTAGGAAAATGGGTTGAATTAATATACATGGGTAATTCCCCCTTGGACCCCTCTTGGCCATTATCCTAGACACTTCCCTATATTGTGGATTAGTTTATCCCCCATCTCTGTCCATGTCCCCTTAACAATTGACATCACATTTTTATAATTAAAACATATAAATACAACTCACATATTACATTGCTTGGTCGTAGCCACATATTATATCTGTTGGATTACTGAGAGGGGGGGTGAATCAGTAATAGAGTAATTATAATCCTTTTTCTTCAAATGTTATATCAATGTAGAATTATTATCCAATGACTAGAAGTAAGAAATAAACAATCACACACATACACAGTACACTAGTGTTTTACGTGGAAACCCAAATCGGGAGAGAACCATCAAATGTTTTTTCTTATATGTATTGAAGAATTACATTCATTGGAAGCACCAACTTCCTTTGTTTTCTAGCTGCAACTGGAAGGAGATTCCAACCCCCTATTTTCTTAGGCTACAGCCTGAGGGAATCTCAGCCTCCCCAATTCTCCAGCTACAACCAGAAGGAGGCTACAACCCCCTATGTTCTCCGGCTACAACCAAAAGGTGGCTAAAACCACCTGACCTTGCCCCGTCCTGCCACCTTGAAGTAGAAGTAGAATGATGGAACCACTGTCACACTATCACTGTGAGATATATCGTTGTAAACCTGTACCAATAAATATGTACCATGCATCAACCATGTATCAACCTGTACCTCAACCTGCAATCAACTTGTGCCATAAACAAGTGCATCAACCATGCACTAACCTGTACCAAAAAACCTATAATCAACCTGTACCATAAACAAGTGCATCCAACCATGTAACAAGTATGTACCAATCATGTGTCAACTACTCATCAATATGTACCAACATCATCAACTATACACCTCATGTATGTGCCAACTCATCAACTAATTGTCTCAAACATGTACTCAACATGTACCTCAACCAAAAGCCCTCATCAATTTCATCATCCAAATCTGATTTATTGCTCTAAAATAGACCCGGTGTATATGATCACATTAGTGCAAATCTTCCTTAACTTTAACAACAAGAGACTAGCATTTTCATCAAACTTTTGTTTAGTCTCACATGCCTAGTTTTTGTTGAAATAATGTAACTGCAAAGAGCATTCTTATTATTATTTTATTATTGGATTAAATCCCCATTGCGGATTAATCATGTCATTATTATTATTATTGATATTGGATTAATCCCCATTGAGGATTAATCATGTCGATAATTGTATA